>VZRR01000201.1:20238-102164 GCA_013398015.1 Oreocharis arfaki
GGCTGCATCGCTCGACCTTCAGGCGAGGACCAGGCCCTTTTCCACGGGACCGCTGTCTTCACCGGAGCTGCTGCACCCACCCTGCTCACTGGGACCCACCAGCGCTGCTCCAGGAGGAGAAGCTACCGGCTGTGACCAGCGCTGCTCCAGGAGGAGAAGCTACCCGGCAGCCGGGGAGGCTGCACTGGTGACTGTGCTGTTTTGTAATTGCTGTTCATTGTTTTGTTTTGTTTTATATATATATAAATTAGTAAAGAACTGTTATTCCTATTTCTCATATCCTTGCCTGAAAGCCCCCTTAATTTCAAAGTTATAATAATCCGGAGGGAGGGGGGCTGCATTTCCCATTTCAAAGGGGGTTTCTGCCTCACTTAAGCAGACGCCTGTCTTTCAAACCAAGACACTCTCCTCCTTCTCCCCCTGCTTTATATAATAAGCATGATGTAATTTGGTCTGGAATATTCCTTTGGTCTGTTTGGGTCACCTGTTCTGGCTGTGTCTCCTCCCAGTTTCCCATGCACTTCCAACTTCCTTGCCAGCATGGCAGTAAGAAAAGCAGAAGAAGCCTTGTCTCTGTGTAAGCACTGCTTAGCAGTAACAAAAACATCTCTATTCTCATCACTGTATTCAGCATAAATCTAAAACATAGTTCCATACCAGACACTTTGAAAAAAGTTGTCTATCCCAGCTAAAGCAGCACACAAGACCTGCTTTCATATGCATGTTAAAAGAAACTAGAGGCAGGAAAGGGCTATGGTTTTGATGATATAAAGTGTATGCAGAGAAGTGGCATATGTGTTCCAAATTATACTTTTGCAATGGAGTTATGCCTGGCGGAGCTGTGCCACGTCCAGACACTGCTCCCTCTGCTAAGCTAGAAAAGATTTCAGATGAAACCCGCCCCCCCACCGCAATCCTCGTCTCCAGATTACCAACCCCAGCAGAGAAAAGAAGCTGCAAAGACTGCTGCAGTCCAAGAGCTCAGTTTGCACCAGTCTCTGAAGTCAACACCAGCCAGCTGCCTCATCATTTTAAATTAACTGTTCCCTCCATTTTTGTATTTCTTTGTAAACCATGTTATAAGTGCTTCAGCATTTGTTTAAGTATTTAAAACAATTTTTCTTTGTTAACAGATTTATCTTAACTCTCTCGATCCATAGAAAAAACCAATTTTGTTAATGCTTTACATTATGTTGTTTTAAAACTGCTAAGCATTCATCTGTACAACTGTAACTATTCTACATTGTTTTGCCATGTGAACTGTCATATAAGAATTAGCTGTAAAAGTTTTTGCAAAGAGCCCTTCCGTCTTCAATTTAAAAAACAAAAAAACAAAAAANTTCTGGTCTCCATGTGAATAAAGATCTCCTGAGGTCACCATGCTCGCCTCCTTTGCTGCCGCCGTGTTGCAGGAGCAGACAAAACCAGAGCTAGCCAATGGCTCCCCCAGCCAGGGACAGCGCAGTGACCAGCCTTCACAGGAGAGACTGGGGCACCAAGGCGCTGACCCAGGCTTGGGTAGAGATGCTCTCCGGCCATCCTGCTTGTTGCCTGCCATGCCACCCCAGGCAGGCTACCACAAACTGCAGCAGAGTTAGCAGCAGGACCACAGTAGGATGCTGTCTGCTCTGCCTCTGCCCCTCTCGACCCCAGCTTCTAGTCTGCTAAGAAACTTGCAAACTTCTTAGCCAGCACCAAAGTGCCCATGGTCCTCACCTATACATACTCTCAAAGTAGGCATTTTTGTTCTGTTTTTCCATTTTAGTGCACAATGTGGCCTGTATCTTGCTGCCCCAGGAACTGCCATGGTCATACAGGCAGCTTGCTTCAGGATACACAGGGTTTCCTGATCAGACTCACAGGACTAGCCTCTTTGCATGGGGCAGAGCTTGCTTGGGGATTTCTTAGTGGCCTTCTAAGAATGGGGCATAGTACTCCTGCATGTTCTGACTTGCTAGTGTTTTTAAGATTAGGGGGACTATCCTCCTAGACTTCTATTATTACTACTAATACTACACTAATTGAACAGTGTAAAATCTGTAGATTGTAGTCTTGCAACAGTGTCACCAAAAAATGATGGAATCTACAGATTTCAGAAATACCAGAGGAAAGGCATAGGTGTAACCCTGCAACTCTTCTATATTTCTTTCCTTCCCTCACTTGGATCAATTCTGCATCCATTTCCTGGCTTTTCCAGGTTTGCCAGTCTCTCAGCTAGAGAGAAAGTCACTAATTTCTGTCCATTCAAGCCTAAATACGCGCTATATAATTATGACAATTGGTTCCTCCCAGTCTAATTCTATGTAACCTTTCTTGTGGACAGTTTTTGTTACCTATGCTCTTTTATCTCATTGTGAGACTACGTCTTCTTCACAAAGTTTGTGTTTAAAGGGGGATCTTGCAGTGGTTTCTGAGTGAATTGTGCAATTTCCAACTCCCTGCTCTGATGACTTGCTGTCGCCTGTTTCCCTGGGTTTGACAGGATGAACAATCAACTCTGACTAAAGAGGTATTCCAGTCTCCTTATTCAAATTCTACAGGAATTATAACTAGATTCATATATCAGGGTGCGTATATAGACACTTTACACAGTATACACACACTTTATAAATTATGTATCAGGTAATGAAGTCTACAGTAACGGTAATTTTATATATTTAAGCCCTTAATATTTAAAGGAAAAATGTATTCTTACAGGCAACAGAATGTCTAGAGTGGGAGTGACTCAAGACATTTTTTCTCTCCAGATACATGAGGTTTTTTGTAGCAGAGTGATGAGCTGAAAGTTAGCACATCCTTGTTCAAAATTATGCATGATTTCCTTGACTGGGGCTATTTTCTTGACTCCAAACCAGGTCATATTTCATGAAGAGTTACAAAGCTTTTCTCAGCCCACAGCCTTTTCACACAGTTTCTCAAATTTCCATTTAGAAGACAGCTCAAAGTGTAATGCTTTAAAGGATGCTACAACTCAAATTAGGACTTTCCTTTGCATTACAGCATAAGGTTTATTCCCATAAGGCAACACTGCCTGATGTTGAGAGCTAATCTCTAAAGAAAAGCTGTGAGAGCAGGTTGTTGTAGAGATGTAGGCAGTTTTTCTAAAATCAAGTAGCATTTCTTAGTCAGTTAGCTTGAAGCACACAGTCTCTAGATAAGTGTGATCAAAGTCCATATAGCAGGCACAACCTAACCTGTTTTTCTGGGATCCACCACAGTAGTGTGTGTCACTGAACTAGAGTTAAATTAAAAAAAAAAAAACACCCTCTTCTAAAGCCTGGCTCTTGTTCCTATGCTCTTTGGTCACCAAAATGTGCCATTTCAGCACCAGTTGCTTCTCTGCTTCAAACCCGGGTAAAAAATTTACCTTGGTTCTTAGTCGGAAAGATGCTGTTTAAGCATGCCTTACTTCCTCAGGCTATTCTGAGAGGTACTGTCCAACTATATTCCACTGGGTGATAGTATACAACAGTATGGAGACACTTGAGGCATGACTGAAAAAAAAAATCCACAGAGATTACGTATTCCCAAATATTGTGAAAGTTACTTTTTTTAATAAACAGTAAACGTAACACAGATATGAGTTTTTACACTTAGTTGAACACGGTTCTACAAAGAAAATAAAGTTATCTAATTAGTATTTCAGCATGACAAGGTGTATCATAATTTTAGTCAATATTCAAATTTGAAACTGTAACTGTAGCTATTATTGTTTACAGAAAGATTAGCAGTTTTCTGTTGGTTTGCAAGATCATTATGTTGGCTAGCTTCCCAGATACATAAAAGATATTTGCTCTCTTTATTGAGAAATAATTGGTCAGAATCAGCTTGTTTGTGTAGACTCACTTCACTTCAGATAAAGCAAAGACGGTCCTAATTTTGCCCATGTCTTCTGAGGGTCCTCATTCAGCAAACATATTAAAGAATATGCCATTTAACAGACACTAGTCAGTTATTAAAAACTGAAGGTGAAGTGCCTAGTTTTAGCATAATAATGTGCTATTTGGAGTATTCCAGGAAGATTCTAAGTATTTTTTGCCTAAAGGGATTCAACTGTGCTATTTGCCGTGTCCCAAAATAATACCCTTAATGAGCATGCAAAAAACTACTCCCCACCCTTTCTACTGAAAATGTAATACTGTCCAGCAGAGAACTCAGTCTTCAAAGAAGTGAATATCACAGAACCATACAGTATTGCTGTTTGGTGATGAGGGCTCTCACTGGGCAGAGGGACTCCTAGCATTGAGCTGAGCATAATTTCCCTTCAGAAGAAAAGCAATGTTATTGGATTACGCAGGGCTTTTTTCTGCGAAGTACTCTATGTCAGCAGAATAATACAGTTATAATAATAACTGTATTTATAATACAGTATTTATAATAATAAAGCACAGTTAAAGCAAAGTCATATTAAAGCAAAAATAATACTGACGTCTATTGTATCATCTTAGTGTTTTTACCTGCCACTCATTTGACAAAGTATTGTTCTTTAAGTAACTCTTTATGTTTTCCTGTTATGATTCTATGTTCTCCTCACTTATTGGGCATTATGAAACTAGTTTCACAATTCATTTTAATCTTGGCAATGATTAACCTACAGTGTTTATGTTGCAAGTCAGCTCAACTAAGTCTGCTAGCAGAAGCCATTGAGAGGACGGAGAGGGTATTCATTTTGCCAGAGAATAGCTTGAAGAGATACAATTGTTTTAAATACTTACATGTTTTAATGTTTTAAATGTTTGTGCTCTTCTGTCAGCATGCTCTAACCCTGGAAGAGTGAACCAATTTCTTTAATAATGGGGGGTTATACAGTGTTTCTAGAGCTGCTGCTGGCTATTCCGTATTCACAAAACAGTGTGAATACACCACTATGGTCTTGTTCAACCTGCCTAAAAAGTAACATTTCACTACTTAAATTGACTGTTTTGGCAATGACTAATTTCATCAGGTTTTCAGAGAATTCTATTTACATGTGCTCTGAATGCAAGACACATGCAATCTGATACTTAGTTTCAGGTGTGTCTTGATCACCATAGATACGAATAGGCACTGCAGCATCTCTGCAGAAATGCCCTAGGCATGAACACGTGGGCAATTTACACTCTCTAGCTTTCATAAAGTTAGTCCATTGCAATGTGCTAAGATGAACTGTGTTCTAGATGACAGAAATAACAGACTGTAAGGAATCAGGTAATGGGAGGTTGTGATGCCCCTCTTCTCTCATTGAGGAGGCACAAGTAGGTAACAAACTAAGTCTTAGAACAGCGCTTGGCATGATCCACAGGACTCTGAAAAACAGTTGTTAGACAGGAAATAAAAAGCACGGTGCAGGTGGCTTGCATTTTAGTCACAGTTAAAGACACACATTCCTGAAGAGTCCGAAAGATCTGGCACAGGTCAAACTGAAAAGGTGTCAGACTCAATATGGGTTACACTGTATCCTTTTTGGAGTTACTGCTTCCCAAGATGAATTTTCACTTCTTGTAGTCCTGATCCTCAGATGTATTTATGACTGCATTATAAAGCCTTTATCTCTTCCAATCAGATAAAAAACGTTTTCTGCCATTACTTGCCGAAATCATTGTGACCCACAGACTTTACTAGAAAATCTAAAAGGCTGATGAAAAAAGTGTCTGAGAAAATCCTTATCTTCTCTGTCTTATGCTTTATTTTGTTTCTGCTTCTGCTAACAGCCTGAGGTCTTTCAAAAAGCAGTTTTGAAATATATGGGAAGTATATGCAGTTAATTCCATAGAAATTTCTAAGCAATTTTCCGCTGGTACAAAACCAAATACTCTGGCTATTTTTCATGTGGACTGTGACTGTTCAGACACATTATCTTGCCCCCAAAATATACAGATCATGATAACCTTTCCTCAAAACAAAATTATCATTAAGCCAGTTAGCTCAACTTTCCTGAGCCACTCTTTCTTCTTTCTAAGTATTGGTAACTCAGTATTGAAAAGGACGGTCATTCCCTTTCTTGGAATTTTCCCTATTTTTCAAGATTTCTGAAGATTTCGAGGTTTCTAAAAATGCAACATTCTTGAGTCCAAGAAGCCAGTCGCTAGCTTATTTTCAGTTTCACAGCATAAACGGCATTAGTCCTGATGACTTGAAAATGTGTAATATTAGTGATTTTTGTCAGTCACGTAGATTGTTAAGCATTCTTTTTCCTTCTTTGCTATTTCTGATGGCTTTTTTCTGTGACAATGAATGTATTTCTTTTTCTAGTGATTTACATCTAATATCTTAATAACATCAAGATAGTACAAGTTTTTAAGGTATTAGTGTCTTAGAGACATGATTAACTTCCTTAGACAGATATCTTGTTTTAAATCACAACCTTATGGTTAGCATTAATTTTATCCTGTTACTACTCTTGGTATATAAACTAGTTTCTTACACAGATCTTCATGTGTTCCAGTTTTTAGTTTATTTTTAGGGGGGTATTATAGAATATTCATCAAAATCCATTTTTTTTTAACAAGAGGAATTACTTCTACAGGTCCATCTGGATAAATCTGTTTGAATTGGTGCTGTGCTGCTGCATTCCTATCTTTCCAGACAGAAAGATGGTGATGGTGCAGAGCTCTGTGTTTTCAGGGAATGTCACGAACTGAAAGCTTTTCCCATTTTTTTTTCTTTTAACGGAACACTCATGTAATGTTATGATTCCATCATTGTGCTTTTTAGACACGGATCTATATAATGTCTTAATCTTATTCTACTTTGCTCTTTTTTATTTCTTATTCCAAGAAGCATACCATCAGAGTAGTCTGTTGTTAGATCTTGCATGTATCACAACACTACTTATCTCATGCTATTTCAGAGGAAATGACTAATAAATGTAAGAAGTGAGTTACTTTTCCCAGTCAAAGGTCCTCATTGTGCAATAACTTTTAAAGACGTTCAAAACCCACAGCTCTCACATGACAGGATGTCCGTGTAATGGGGGACAACCCACAAGCCCATATGAATTTGTCATATTTGCTCCACTGAACTGTGCCTATTTTTCATCAGATGGTTCTCCATAGTTATGATAGAGGAAACAGAAGAGAGTTGGAAGAGGAAGTGCTGCTTCTGATCGTTAAAAAGTGGTTTGGCCCAAAACTCTTTCTTTGGCTCTTAGCTGTTTTAAACAAAAAATAATTGTATTGGGTTGGAGTAAAATGAAGGCTGCAGTCCTAATTTCTCTCCGTTCAACCTTTTGTGCATGCAGTATAATGCAGTTTTCATCTTTATGGTACATGAGTTTCCTTCAATAGACTTCTCAAGGCACCCGATGGATGTTCCTTTAAAAATGATAAGCTATTGAAAATTTTCTTCTCAATGTTCATGCATGATCCCATACTTAATACACTGCATGCTATTGTTATGGTTTAGGAATGGTATTCCCAGTTCAGCAGTCCACTAAAAAGAAAACCACAAGCTACTCCCCTCCCTCTTCTGTGGGAAATAACAAAAGGCAGAGATTACATGTTGAGATAAGAACAATTTACTGGAAACAGCAAGGAGACAAGAAAATGAAGAGTAACAGGAACAATACTAGTAACAAACATGTACAAAGAAAGAGTGATTTACATGCAAAAATGCTCACCAAACCTGGGACAATGAAAACGAATGGTTGACAGACCCTCCAGTCGTCACACACACCTTCTTCTCAGAAGCAAGAATCTCTTGCTTCTGCTCCTGGGGATGACAGTGAAGGGATAGAATAACAACCTAGACAGGTACACATAGCTCCAGACTCCACTCCCTCACAGTCACCGTGAAAAAAATTAGCTCTGTCCTGGAAAAAATCAGTCCTTGTTTTGAAGAAGGAATTATTCTTTTGTGTATATATTTCAAAATTACATTTACTTTTCTAATTTATCATTGTATCTGATTCCTTCACACTACTAATTTTGATAATAGTCTGTACCATAACAAAATGAACTTTAAATTTTAAAGTGCCCCAAAACATCCTTACCTCTGCAGATAACATCATTAACATTGGAGATCTGCTATCATTAGCAATGAAACAATTCCAGTTGCTTACTTAAGCTTGGCAAAAGGCTGAAGGAGGATGAAGAAACTCCTTTTTCATGCAGCCACTATTCTCGTTACTGTAGTGACACCATGGTTTGAATGGGAAGCCCATTACCAAGTATCAAAATGTTACCATGCATCTCTCCCTGCCCTTTTCTTGCTGCCCCACCATCACATCTGCCACCTCACTGCCAGCTTTGGTGGCCAGAATCACTTTCCCTACCCCCTTCTCTGAAGGCCTCTATGCTGTGGGACAGACTGTAGTGTTACATAGACATCTTCCATCCCAATGGGGTACAAAACCCCATTTTGAGTCCTGAGTCCTCTTTCGAAAGACACAGATACAGACTGACATGAATAGTCTTTCTGCTTTATTCTAGCACTTTGCTTGAGAAGGTAGAAGAGCAGGAAACGAGAAAAATGTCCTTGGCTTCTAAATCTGTTTTCTCTGCTTTTGGAGTGGAGATGCTGCAACCTCCTTTGAGATGGAAGCTGGAGGTAAACAAGAGCTGTATCTTATCACTAGTGCAACATCATTAATATTTAATTTGATACACTACTCATCCACTGACTCTTTGAATCTGCTTCACTTCCGGTCAGAATTGGAATGCTGACTCCAGCCTGAATCACAGTACCTTCACCTGTCCGCCGCAAACCATGTCTGCTGCGTAGGAGAGCAGATTTCTGGGAGCCATCTTTATCTCCTGGTAGTCCAAAGGCACACACTGGACTTTCTCCTCTACATGTCTAAAAGGTGATAATAAATCTCCCGCCTAGGTCTTCTGGATTCTGGCATCCCTTCAGTGATCTAGAGGATTAAGGTCCTACAGAGTGGCTCTGGTTTCCTTTGGAAGGGAGTTTCCGTCTGGCGGGATCAGAGGAGCAGCAGCCTGGTGCTCTTAGCGCTGTAAGGATAACTGTAAGGCAAGGTTTGAGAAGGAGAGGATGCCCCAGGGCCCGGGCCCGGGCCCGGGCCCCTCCCTTCGGAGCTACAGCCTCAGCGCCATCAGTCAAGCGGTGAGGGGGAGGTGGCGCGGTGCCGGCCACCGCCCCCCCGCTGCATGAGGAAATGGCTCTCACGTGAGGGAGGCGGCAGCGCCTGGCTCACCCTGCCCGCTGCCCTAGGAGGAGGCGCCAGCGGGTTTGGGGCCGTCTGCACCATGCCGACGAGCTTCACGGTGGTGCCGGTGGAGGCGCCGGGCGAGAAGCGGGAGCGGGATGGGCAGCAGCGAGAGGAAGAAGATGAAGGCGACGAGAGGGACCGGGGCACTGGTGAGAAAGTGGGGAAGCGCCGGGGGGCAACGCCTGAAGATATAGTCGGCTCTTTGTGTGCGGAAGAGCGGGTCTACCTCGTGTGGCAGGCCGGCCGGCCACCGGAGAGCCCCTGAATCCTGTGGAGGGGCCTCATCGCCTCTCTGCAGCGGGCGATGCTTGGGGCTACCTGTCCAGGTGGAGAACTGCGCTTCGGGATAGGACGAAAGTCTGGCCCCTGGGGTGGCTGAGACCTTGTTTCTCTTTGTTTCCATTAGCCAGCGCCGCTGGCCGAAAGGAGGAAGTACTCATGGGCGTCTCCGGCCGGGGGAGCGGAGCAGCCCGTGGTCGGGCGCGGCGCCTGCCTGCGGCAGTGTGGGACGGTCAGTCCGCCTCCCGCCCGCGACGGGGAGCGGGCGGGAGCAGCGCCGCCCACGGCGGTTTAACAGACGGGGAAAAGACTTAAAATCAATCGTTTAGGCTGGAAGAGACCTTGAAGGTCATATCATCAAGTCCAACCATTAGGCTCTCTTAAAAGCTAACTTGCTGTTGGAGCTCACTAGAGAGAGGGCTAGGAGGAAAGATTCATCCTGTAGAGAAGAGTACAGTTTTACCTGCCTTGCTCCAGGTGTTTGCCCAGCCATATGCTTTTGCATCAGAGACCGTGTCTAGGGTTAAGTAGGTGTTTGCTTCGAAATGCCGTCGCGTTCAGAGCCTTGCTTCTTGCTAGGCCTCGCTCCTGAAGCCTCCTTGGGGAGCAAAACCAAGCTGGAGGTGGAGCTCGGGCATCGTGAGTGAGGGTCTGCTCAGGACAGCCCCTTCTGCAGGGGCACTAGTATATCTCTACCAGCGTTGCTGAGGAAATTAGTGATTTTTCATTTGGATGACAAGTCACTGCTGGGAAAACAGTAATTCTTGTGGCTCTTAACACTTCCTTTTTCTGAAGCGTGTTGCAGCAGCAATACCAAGTATGGTGTGTGAATCACTGCTAGGTCTACGAGAGCTAGTTCGTATCTTGCACATTCGGACACTGTGTTACAATCGATACTTCTGTAAAGGCGGGAGGGGGATAACTTTGTTAGCTGATCACAAGTGAATAGATGGGGGTTTGTAAAAGGCAATTCTTAATGGCATCTTATTTTTGTGGTACAGATGGCAGATAAATAAGGCTGATACCGTGTGATGTGGGATGTGAATGCAAAGAGGTAAAAACAGATATTTGACAAACTCAATATATTTACATTATTTTAGGAAGCTAATATAGTAAAACACCAAGCTGACAAAGTTGGGTCATTTTTTTCCAAAGCTTTCTCCTCTTAAACCTTACTTACCCATAAAGTATATATAGTACATATAGTTGACTTTCCCTTAGTATATTGAAATGATGAGTAAGTGTTCTAATAACTGCCTCTTCTTTTTCTAAACTAAATGAAGTAGAAAAACCAAAACAATATAAACTGTGGCAACAGTTTGTTTCTTGTACTAGATGGATGACTGTAGTTCAGCATTAATCTGGACAAATTTTCTTTTGGCAGAAGAGCTAGTCAGAGAGGCATGGTGTATGGTGTTTACTCAGATGGAATCTCAAAATACTGAATATACATACAGGTGTAGTTAGACAGGATTTGCTAGGCTATATGTATATATGAAGCATCTGAAAGGCTTGTAACATTTTTAAATCCTGGGAAGATGAGAGGAAGAGTGGAACTGCTATTTTCATGGTGGTTTATCACAATCCGAAAGACCTGAGATAAAAAAAAAAAAAGAATCTTGATGTGATTAGGTAGTGTTTTGGGGACTAGTAGTTACAATTGCGAGATATGTTTAAATACTGTTGTAGATCTGTATCAATCAAGTGGATAAATTTATGTATGACTCTTCCTGTGTGTCTGTAAAATTGGAAGTAGAGAGGAAAACACTGAAAAGGGAAGGCATTAATTTGTATGTAAATTATAGGCAAAGAGTTCTGACTTCATGAAGACATGAAATGCTACATTGACAGAGAGTTTTGGGAAGTGAAAGATGTTCTACCTACTGTTGCTTTGGGTATTGTATGGGATTACGTTAGTGCTGTGTAATCAAGTAATTGTTCTTGAGTTATTCTTCTGAAAACTAAAGAATTCTGAAATGTTAGTTACAGCTAAAAGCTGCTGTAGTTAAGCCCATCTAAAAGCCTGCTGCTCAGAGAAGGATTATTTGCCCTTCTCACTGCTCCAGCCTTGAGAAAAAGGTTAAGAAATAAATAATTTCTTTCCCTGTCCTCCTCTGTGTCATTGGGTTTGCTTTCTTTTCCCTGCGCTTGACCATCAGACACTTCACTGGCCTGGTTCGGTGTGCTAAACTGTGAGTAAACTAAACTGCTGCAGAGGTAAAAATCATGCTTCCCGTGTTTTTGAGTTGAGGTGAGTGCTCCAAAAAGTGAGAATGGCTAGGGTTGTGTCAAGCTGAGAGGTGGATAAAGCTGAGAGCAGAGATGGAAATAAAAAAGAGGAGAATGAGAACTTCCCATTTGACTCATCCTTAGCCTATATAGCTCAGCATGTTATTTTGTTCCAGTTGTTTAGAAATCTAGCATGTTATCAGTTTTGATTGAATTGTCTGTCTTAAAAACCAAGTCATTTTTCCTTGACTGCACTAGTACATAAAAAAAAAACCAAAACAAACAAACAAATAAAACAAAACAAAACAACCCACCAAACATACAAAAACCTGACAAACCTGCCCTATCAAACTCAATGCTGATTTTTCGGACAGATTCAGCTGTATGCTGTCTAGTCATTAGATCAACAGTAAAGTTATTTTGATTCTTATTAGCAAAGCACTTATCAATTAATGCACAATTTCGTGCATTTGTCCCTTTTCACACATTCTTACCTGATAATAATCTATGTGGTAAAGGAGTAACCTGGGATGTTCTTACTCTATGATCTGCACTTCATAATAATCTGAAATTCCATAGGTTCGTATTTTCTGATTATATGATACTTTCATGTATGTGAAGGAGGGGAAGACATTTGTGAGTGGCTATGGGGCTGGATTATAGCACTAGTCACAGTAGTACGTCAGAAGAGTGAGGAGGCAGAATGGAAACTAATACTTCAAGTGAACAACATAGTTAAGGGTGCAGCCTGCTGACTCGAATATTCACAAAGTAGCAGAAAGCATGTGTGTCTGTGTCTTTCAGTGTGTTTATAATATACTACAAAGAAAGGGTAGTCAGTAAACGGTTGAAGAGAAGGAAATACGAGTGTGTAGGCAGCAATGTATGAATTTTTCTAAGAAATTCTGGGTTTGAATTGTGTTGGGTATTTTGTTTGTTTTCTTCACACATACTTGTAGTGACTGTCTAGATAGACCTCTGTAAACTTTACAAAGTTGATCAGCTTTCTGTTCCTTAGCAGCTCTGTGTATCAGGTGTTTCAAGGCATAGCTAGTATTTTTAGCATACCATAGTATTATTTATCTTGCCACAGCAGTTTCTTATTTAGAAACTAATGTGAGAACTAACTCCTGCAAAATCTTCTAAAATTGAAGACCCTCAAATACAAGGAATAGCAATGACAAACCTGATCATCTACGAAGAAGTCATCATATAACTAATGAAGCATGGATGCTGTGAATTTCTGTAAAATGTTGTTTATTGGAAAACCAGGGAACAGGTTGTGTGTGTGTATGTGCAGTGGAGGAAGACAGGTTAATCTCACTGAGATGTCTAGTATATTTTCAGCCAACCCCTCAACCTTTACAGCCTTTCCACAGTTGACTATGTTTGCGACATAGATGTTATGATCAGAGAAAAGTAGATTTTGGATGTTATTCAAAGATTTGACCACAGGAAGCAGTCTGTTCCTATCACTAACACCCACTTAACAGAATTCAAACACTTTGTATGAAGTTGTTTAAGACTGGTATAGAATGTGTAATAAATAAATGCATAAACTAGAAAACAGTGATGTATTTATTTGAAAGAGAATGAACAAATTGTGCTGCCAATCTTAAAGAGAAGACTTTATAATTTAAAAATATTTGTTCTTAAAAAGAGCTTACAAAATTACTAGGATTATATTTGAAAGTGTTTATCTGCTACATCTTAAGTAGCATAAATGACAACTATTTCTACATAAAATCAATGTTTAAATACTAACTTGCCTAAGGTCTGTTAATATGTTCTTGGTGCATAAAAGAGGGTTTTTTAATAGTAGATAGGTCTTTGGAATAGGTTAATACTACTTGTTGCTAATCTCTGCTTATCTGTTTAGTGGAGGTATTTTAAAGTGAATTTATTTGATAGAAATAAAACTTCGGATGTACTTATCATTAGATGAAGATGTGGCATGTTTCAGTAACTTGATCCTTCCCATTTCACTAAGCAGGGTGTTTATTGCTGATGAAAATCCTTCAGCTTAATTCTCTTTAGAGAGTTCTGTGACTGTCATGTAGTCTGTGTCATGTGCATCCTTCATGCTGCCTGAAGCCTTAATGACTTGTCTCAGGATTAATCCAATGCTAGTAAGAAACAGGATTTGAGGTCTTACACTAAGCTGAGAGGAAGGAGCTGTCAGTTCCCCGTTTCAATTCTTGATGCCTGAAGAATCAGCAGAGGAGACTGACTTAATTTTCCTTAAACATGAGTGAACAAGATTATGAAGAAAATGGGCCAAATCCAAGTGAGTCTCTTTTAAAGGACAATACTGTGGTTCTAATATCTTTCTTACTGAAATAGCACGTTCCAGCCATATTATAAAGAATTTATGAAGAGCTTTTGCAGTGCTTTCATTAGAAGTAAGTTGTGCTTTATTATAATAGTAGCCTAAGTAAAGAAAATCTAAAATTTAGCAATGTTGATAACATAGGTGATGTATGTAATATTAGAATTATCCATTATGTAAAGGAGTTTATTTACAAGGGGCTTAAATACACTTTGTTCTGCATATCAAGATAACATATAAATTGTGCTAATCATTAATAAAAATACTGTAAGAAATTTGTGATATGATAAATGTATTTAGACATTTAATTACTAAAAAGAACCCAATAACATGAAACTTTGAGTTAGGTTGCACTGAGTTCTTAAACCCATGTGGCAGAAAAAATAAGGCAAGATGTGTTCAACAAGTGTGTTGATGCCTTTTCCATATTTGAATTATAGCAAGGTAGTGGCTTTTAAAAACTTGACTATATTTTAGAGCTCTAAGGAGTGCTTCAATATGTGGATTTAGATTAGAAGTGTTAAGACATTTAATTTTTAAGATTCTATGACTTCCCCTTAGTTGCCTGCCGATCAAAAACTTGAACATACAGGACATAAATATGCAGGATAGAGAAGATAGAATTAAGGTTTTGCTATGGGCAGCTTTCTTGGATGTGACACTCGTATACATCAGTTTTACTGACTTTTAAACTTCATGTATTTTTACCTTAAAAAGTTTCGTTACATTAAGTGTTTGCTGTCTCTTGTGCAAACACGATCTCATTTTCATATTCTCAGTTTGCAGTGATTAGTTCTTAATGTTACCAAATACTACCTGAATGAAAATGTTACCGTAGTTTTTATTTAAAACTGTTACGTTTCACCTGTAGGTGGCTAACCAGAACCTACTTCGAGATACATGGACTGTGATTGAGTTGCCCTTTGCACACTACGAAAAGTTAGGACATTTCTGTGAAGGGTTATTCTCCAACTGCAGTTCTGCTGTAGATAGCAGCATATAAAATTAACGTTTTCTAGTGGGAATCAAAGCTTTTCTAGTTTTCCACATGTACTTGTCTGGAGAACAGTTATACATCACCATAGCTGAGCTATCTTGTTTGAGGTCATGTGGTTCAAAAGTTTTAGATAATTCTCACTCCTTTGAACAACACCTGTATTCTTTTATCATAAGAAAGCAATCTACTTATATTTTTCAGATAGATGTTAAACTCTTACAGCATGTCAGGAGAAAAAGGTGCTTGCTTTTTTGGAGAAAATACGTTTGAATACAAAAGTAAATAGGAGCATTACTTGAATATGAATCATGATGGCAGACATGGTGTGGGACAGTGAGGAAGCAGTGAATCTGGAAAGGATTTAGGGGTCAGACTGGAATAGAATAGCATGAACTTGGTTTAATGCTGTGGTAAAGAGGGCTAGCCTGATCCTTGGAGTAGAGAGGTGACGATTATACTTCTGTAAATAGCATTGACTGAGACTGGTGTTAGAAGGCTGTATTTGATTTTTAAAGTTTGAAATTTTTTGGGTTTGTGTAACTTAAAACCTGTACAGAATGTTTCCACAAAAATAATTTAAAAGTTAGAAAAATGTTTTAGGAACTTAACTTTTTTGGTTTTTCAAGAAAAAGGTTGAGATGACTCGAATACGTATAGTTACCTTCACAGAGAGAAAATACTGTGAGTGGTTAAATTTGGAAGCTGTTACTAGGATGTTATAGCTAGAAGTTTGAAAGAGCCACATTTAAATAGAAATGCCGAACAATTTGAGTTTTTTTCAGTATTAAAAAAACCTTAATCTTTATAAAAATTTATAGGGGTTTTTTTCTTATTTCAGTTCTGAAAACATTACGAGATACACTGCTTAGATTTCGATTTTGTTTTTTCAAAGTTATGGAGCTCAAGCGAAATTCTGAAGCCTGTGGAAAGATGGGAAATCAGATTAGATAGTCAAATATTTTTGTCCTTAATCTCTTGAACAGGCATCATAGTGCAAATTTAGGATCACTTAAATGATCATTTCCTTGTCTACCTCTAGCCTTCCTCTGCCATTTTCTCTGTAACAAGACACATATAACATATTCTTTTCATACTCTACTACTTGTGATTCAGAGGTGGGGAAGGAAGCAGAGGTGGGAATTTAGTGCTATTGTCATGAATGCTAAGGAAGTTTTTTCTCTTTGAGTAATTGCTCATTCCCATGCTTATTGTCTCTGGTGACAGGATAAGCATTTATAATAAATAGTTCAGTTCCTGTGAGGAACAGTGTGATATGGGGATGCGGATGGGTGAGTAATAAGCGTGAGAGGGGTATCACAAAATTGTTCAGGTGTGAAGGGACATCTGAAGATCTAGTCCAACCCCCAAATGAGAGGGCCACCTCTTTGGCAAAGGTGGCTTCTGCATGCTTAAGCTATACTGTTGGGTTCTGTTTCACACTATATAAAGTGGGCTAGTTTGGATCAGCTCAGAAATTTTTAACTGTTAACATACCTTAAAAGTAATCTACCTGTCGATGTGTGTGATGATCACTGCTCTGAAACTTCCGAAGAATACGAATTTGAACACATTGCTGTCTTTTGCCTCTGTGACCAACACTGAATTGTGATACACAAAAATTTTTACCTAGTTTTGTTTGTTGTGCGGAAGTGTTAACAAGAAATCATCTGATGACATTGTCAGCAATTTTAAGGCCATCACGGCTCTGGGATAGTTTGTGGTGATTTGTGTGGATTACACTGCATTGGCATTTGGAGGACTGGAGTGTATGGGAGTGTGCACATTGTGATGATCTGCATGAACACGCTATTACCTTGAGACAGATCTCCTACCTTCTCTTCCTGCAGCTGTATGTCTTGTCTACAAAAGAAAACGTAATTGTTGCAGCTAATTTCCATGCAGATATAACCACCCATCACAGTGCTTGAGTATCTGTAGAAATCAAGAGTAGAGCTTTTTGCATGTCCCATCAACACAGCAAATACCACACAGGCTTTTAGGAAAGGTACATTAGTTATGGCTTTAGTTTGTCTACTGGTCCAGCAATAAGCATGGAGTTGTGCTAGGGTCCATGACCATTCTGTATCAGATTAAAAATAGTAATAATTTTTAAAGTAGGTATGGGGGTAGGAACATAATTTTTGAAGCTTAGGCTTTGATGGCTTATATTGGGTGACATGGAGTATGACCTCAACCAGCAAATTTTTTTTGTGCGTCAGAAGACAGATGAAGCATACCATAACCAAACCCAAAGAAGTTTTGTTGTTGTTGTTGTTATTTTATTTTCTTTCTTGTGGTCCAAAATGAAATACTAGTCTAGATTTAAGATTTTTGCCTGTAAACCCTCATAAATTGAGTCACTTTCAGAAATCAAGCAACAGGAAGTATAGATTTTTGGAGTGCTTTGGTTGCAGAAACTGGATTTCAGAAGAAATGCCGCTTAAAGGCATGTCTGAAACAACATTGGAAGTTATAATTTTTATTTCCTGTTTAACTCAGCTCCACACTTGAGAAGAGTTTGAACAGACGCAATTTCAAAGAAACCTAAGGGAAAGGTGATTTGGTTATCGGGTGTTGCAGTGCTGGGTGTTGCTTAGCTGCTGCAGCTTTCCCTGGGAGCGCAGCGGGGGCTTCTTGGGACAAGGCAGAGATTCTCTGCCCTCCTGCAGTCCATCTCGGACTCCCCGCACCGCTGCTCCAGCTAGCTGCCAGCCTGCAACTTCAGTGATGGCAAAGGAGGCGAGAAGGCTCTCTCGCATGGCACTGCAAAGGTCTTTATTCCATGCTGCCTCCCCGAAGCCTGGGGCCAGCACACGGGCTGGACCCCAAAGGCAGAGGAGAGGAGCTGTTGGCAGGCTGCTCCCAGGGGCAGAGAGAGGGAGAGAGAGAGAGAGAGTCACATGGCTTGGAGCCTCAGTTTATCCAGGTACCAGGGGGGTGGGGAGAGCACATGGGCAAATGGTTTCAGGGCACAGGGGTGGTACATGGGTGGAGTTGGGGTACAGGAACCAATAGGGAGAACTCGAGGAGTGGCCAGGACTAGGGGTAGGGGAAGGAGGGAGACCCCATGGAGAGGGCAGGAAGTGATCAGTAAGAGGGGGTACAGCGCCGCAATCGGGCATTGAAACAGGCTGCCTAAGGAAGTGGCTGAGTCACCATCCCTGGTGGTGTTTAAAATATGTGTAGGTGTGGTGTTCAGGGACGTTGTTTAGTGGTGAATTTGGCAGTCTTGGGTGAGTGGTTTGATTCAATGGTGCTTTTCCAACCTAAATTATTCTATAATTCGACTATTTTAAAGCTCCCTCATAGAATTCAGGGGGATCAGGTTAAGATAAACCATAGATAGCTTGAGACTTACTAGTGAAATGAAGAGCTTATTCCTTTTGTGTTCCATGTTACCTCAGTAGAAGTAACAGAAATTCTATTGTCCACTTGATGCATGAGGGGCAAGATTTACAGCATTTGTGAAAAGTGTTAATCCTATCTTTATTTAGTTCTGGTTTCCTAGTGAATAATTTCTTTTCTGTTGAATCTTCTTTTGAAGAAGGGACAAGCTAAAGATTGAGATAGTTTGTTTGGTTAACTTCCCCATGGGTGTTGTCTGCATGTTGAGATCCTGAAACCAGTTCTTTCTGCTGAATGATATAATACATGTCAATTTGATTTACATGTTTATGAGGCTCTCTGAATATCTAAACATATTCAATAAGCGTACTTCAAAAGGTGGTGCTTTTTAATTTGAAATAAAGCTGATTTTTTTGACAGCAGTGATGAAAACTCGAAGGTGTTCATAGGTGTTTTTATAAATATATTAACAACAAGAAGAGGACCAAGGAAAATCTATCCTTTATTGGATATGTGTTGCAGTTGAGGCGGACGTGGGACACACACTAATTCTAGCATAAAGTGCAGGCAAGAAGCTTTATTCTAAGAGCTAGTGTCATATATATACAGTTTTGTATGTTTGTCATTCATGTTAGTTGTCTATTGGTTGCTCAACTACTACAGTAGATTTATTGGCTATTTTAACTACACTATACTATTGCTAGTTATCTGCAACATAGACATCTCAAGAATCTAAACAAAATGCTAGCTGCAGCCTTGTTGCTGTTTACTCCCTCTATTGTTTTGAATCTCTTGCTTCTCTCAACTAGATTTCTCGAAGGTAGAAATAGACTGTGCTGAGACCAATGTCAGGCCCAGACTCAGACGGGCTTTCTGACTTGCTGTTAATTCCCACGAATGTGAGGGGAAACATTGTAACCAAGGGTGAGGAAGTCTGAGGTGCCTTCTTTGCCTCAGTCTTCAATTGAAAGATCAGTTATCCTTCACGGCAACCAGCCCCCTGAGCTAGTAGAAAGAGATGGGGAGCAGAGCTGACCCCCTGTAATCTAGAAAAACATAGTGATCTCTTGAGCCACTTAGACACTCACAAGTGTATGGGGCTGGATGGGACCTGCCAGAGTGTACTGTGGGAGGTGGCGGAAGAGCGTGCCAAGCCATTCTCTATCATTATTGTTAGTCCTGATAAACTGGTGAGGTTCTAGACAGCTGGAGGTTTGCCACTGTAGCACACGTATGAGGTTCAGTGAGGCAAAGCGCCATGTCATGCACAACAACCCCATGNTTGTAACCAAGGGTGAGGAAGTCTGAGGTGCCTTCTTTGCCTCAGTCTTCAATTGAAAGATCAGTTATCCTTCACGGCAACCAGCCCCCTGAGCTAGTAGAAAGAGATGGGGAGCAGAGCTGACCCCCTGTAATCTAGAAAAACATAGTGATCTCTTGAGCCACTTAGACACTCACAAGTGTATGGGGCTGGATGGGACCTGCCAGAGTGTACTGTGGGAGGTGGCGGAAGAGCGTGCCAAGCCATTCTCTATCATTATTGTTAGTCCTGATAAACTGGTGAGGTTCTAGACAGCTGGAGGTTTGCCACTGTAGCACACGTATGAGGTTCAGTGAGGCAAAGCGCCATGTCATGCACAACAACCCCATGCAACTCTACAGGCTGGGAGAAGAGTTACTTGAAAGTGGCCCATCAAAATAGGACCTTGGAGTGCAGGTCAGCAGCTGGCTGAATATGAGCCAGCAGTGTGCCCAGGTGGACAAGAAGGCTAATGGCATCCTGGCCTGTATTGAAAGTAGTGTGGCCAGCAGGACTAGGGAAGTGATTGTTGCTCTGTACTTGGCACTGTTAAGGCCACACCTCGAGTTTTGTGCCTCTGTCTTCAAGAAAGACGTTGAGTTGCAGAGTGTGTCCGGAGAAGGGCAATGAAACTGGTGAAGGGTCTGGAGCATGAGTCTGATGAGAAGTGGCTGACGGAGCTGGGCTCATTCAGTGTTGAGAAAAGGAGGCTCTGGGGGTACCTTACCGCTCTTTATAACTACCTGAAAGGAGTTGTAGCAAGGTGGGGGTTGGCCTCTTATCCCAGGCAACTGGCAATATGGCTAGAGGAAATGGCCTCAAGCTGCACCAAGGGAGGCTCATGTTGGACATCAGGAAGAATTTTTTTACTGAAAAGGTGGTTAAACATTGGAATGGACTTCCCAGGGAGGTGGTAGAGCCACCATCCCTGGGGGTGTTCAAGAAATGACTGGATGTGGCACTTAGTGCTATGGTTATGTTAGCACGGTAGTTTGGATCTGATCTTAGAGCTCTTTTCCAATCTCAATGCTTTTATGATTCTGTGGTTCTAATGATTTTATGATAATTGTAGAATTAGTCAACAAATTGCAGATGACAGAGTATTTGTCAGTTTGCTTTTGCAGTCACTTTTTCAGCATTGATTCTCTTTCAAGTGAAGCTAAAATAGTATTTGACATGATCAGCATTACTTATTAAAATGCTGTGCCAAACATCCAGAAATACAAAAAGAGAGCTGAATTAGAGAAATAGGACTTCGTTGCAGTCTGTCACCACCAGACTGTTTCGAAGACAATCGTTAGGAAGCTTTGAAATAGGCAGAATATTGATTGGAAATGCTTAAAAAGGTTTCCTGTTCTTCAGATCCTAAGTTCTGCATTTTACCATTTGAAACCTCTTAGGTGCATTTAACAAGACATGTTTGTTAGAGATATTGAGCTCTGAGTTTTTTCCTATTGGAGCAAAGCCAAGTAACTCCCTGTTTAGAAACACAAACTTATAAAGGACAGCTTCACTGTTCTCCTACCTACAGTTTAAAATACTTACTGTGTAGTGCTGAGATACTGATTTTTATGTCCAGAACTGGTTAGATGAAACTATAGTCTTTAACGACAGAATTATGAATACTGATTCATGGGGAGTTTTTTGCTACCCTTTTGGTGTTTTGATTAGTCTAATGATATTCACTGAAGGAGTAACTCCAGTGACATGACATTCTATATGAATGCAAAACAATAATTGAAATTTCCCTGCTCACTTTTTGAAGAGTTATCCTTTCTGAAGGGATTGGAAGTATCTTGAAAAGAGTACTAGTATTTAGCTAATAATTACAGGTACCAGCTGTCAGTTGGTGAGAAAGTCGATAGAGGTGTGATCTCTGCAAGACTGACATAAAGCAACCTTAGTTTTATTTTAACTTGGGAATGCACCTTTTAATGAATGATTTATAAAACTTTAGCAAAAACAATGGAGTGATTTCAAGGAATGGAGCTAAAAGAAAAACAATGTTCCAAAAAACTTGAAAGGAAATGCAATGTCTTAAGCAAGAAGTCTTAGTGTTCATATGCTTTAGCAAAATGATAAGAGAAATCTGGATGTATTTGTTTCAGGGCGGAGTTGCTTTTTGCTGTCTGTGAAAAAGCTGATTGAACCTTTCTCTAAGTACAATGGAGCCTATTAAAGGATAAATGCCAGTTTCTCAGATAATCTTGTGTCAAACCAACATGTTCCATGTACTGTGAAAAATCTCAAGGTGTTAGTTCAAGAGGGAGATTCTTTTGTGTTCGCAGTGCTTCTTCTGCTGGCCTTGCATTAACCTTTGTTGGAGGAGGGGCACCTAACCAGACTGCAGGACTTGAAGCAGTGGGAGACCAAATACAAACTGTAGAGAAACAGAAGAATGAAAGTTGGAGGATATGGATAGAAGGAGATAGATTGTATGGGTGAATTCATCACCATTTCTTCTCTGGACTGGGGAACTAATTTTAGAGCCCTAACGGACAATTGCTATCTTCCGTGTCTCTTAAGGTAGTATGTGTTTTCTATGTCATGATACCAACAAGTATGGTGATACTGTGGAGAGTGATAGGAAATCAGTGGTGGGAAATCCACAGTCCCTCTTCTGTTTGAGGGACTGAGATCTGTTTCTGTCTGGTTTACAACCAAGATAATATGTTGTGCTGAGACTAGTGTACACATTTGCCAGAGCTTTCTTCTGGGATTTCATGCGGGGAGAAGTATCCTGTAGGGGGCAGAGGGAGGAGACAGGGAAAAAGTGTACAACTTGTTCTCCAGCTGTTCTTTAATTCTGTACTGAAGAGGTTGTGTAGGTGCTATTGCTGTAATTTGGGAATATAAGAGCAAAAAGGCAGACAGGCAAACTGGCACAGGCAAGGATTTGAGATTATTTGGAATTGCCAATGTTGTGACGGTATCAGCACGTAACAGTTCATGTAGTTTGTGGGCTGGAAGGAAGTGAAAGTAATGCTGTATTTTTTGAGAGGTGTGCCAGGGGCAATCAGTAGAGCTACAGCTTAATGAAATTTATATTTCAATAAGGAATAGATTAAGTATAACATGTCATGGAAGGGTCCCCACAACCTTTACAAAATAATTCCTTTTGCAATGTTTTTCATAAATTCCTACCTCGACTACTGGAGATTTTTTGAGGGAGTCAGTAAAGTAATGAAAAGTTAGGCTGCGGGGTTATTTTATTCTATACCCAAAACGTTTATGGGAAGTGCAATTATCAAGTGTTCTTAGGTAAACTAGAAAGGGTAGGTGAGAAATCAGTATATGTGTTGAAGAATAATGAATAAGAGTTGATGGAACACTATACGAAGATTAGGCTGTTAAAATAAACTTAATTTCCTTAAATGTTTAACATCTGCATGTCTGAGATGAAGACTGGGTTTGGCAGCCACCTATGGTGTTATTTAGAACCAGTTCTTAAACAAGAGTCTTCTGACTATTCGTTTTATGGTACAAAGTGTAATTTTGTTTTTTCTTTCTCTTGTGTGTAATTTTGTTTTTTCTTTCTCTTGTTTCTAATTCTGTTACTTTTCCACTAGGGGATGGGATTGCCAGGGAAAGTAGTCCATTTATTAACAGTGCAGAATTGGAAAGAGGAAACATGTATGAAGGAAAGAATATGGCTCTCTTTGAGGTAAGTTAAATACTCCAAAAACATATTTTACCTTTAATGGAGAAGCACAAACACCTGTTTTCTTTCTGACTTGAAATTTAGCAGGGGGAAAATGAGTTTTAATAATTTTTCATAGTTCAGTTCTTGCTAACATTCAATTTCAGTGGATTTGAATTATATATAGGCAAGAACAGTAAATACTGTTGTGCATTAATGTGAAGAAATACTAAGATGAAATAAGTCTTCTTGCATTTAATTTTTTTGGGCTAGGATCTAGACATTCTTAGACAAAGCTGCTGGAAGTTAAATCTATTTGTTTTAAGAAAGGTGTATTCAGTTTTAAAAGGATTAGCAAAAGAATTTGTTCAACAGGGGAATTACAGACTTCTCGTAAAGCAGCAAAGCTATAAAACAAACTTATAAGCCATGGCTTAGTTGTATTGTCCAATTACAGTGTAGAGAACACCACAGCAGTTTCTAACGTAAACATCTACTTTATAATGGGTGTTTCATAACTTTTGAATCAACTGTATGATTACAATCAGTTAGTGAAAAAAAGTATATTAATTTAGTACATTTAAGGGCCGCTTCTGCAATTAAGTAGTATTTTTAGTAAAAACCTTGGTTGTTCTGCTCTAGCAGTATCAACTAGTCTTGCTCTGATGCTTGCTGTTAACAAGAACGAGGTCCTCCCAACATTGTTTAGCCACCTTGCTGTTGCATTTTTGTCAATGTTTTCTTGTTGTTCTCTTATGCTTCTCTCTTCTTTACTTCAAATATCTTTGCATAGAGGACATGGTCTTTCAGTTCATTCTGTGTATGACCCAAATAATATATATTTACTATTTTTCACTCTCTTAGAGAAAATTGTCCTGAAGATCAAAGTAATGTTGATCATTAATTGTCTTTCTGTCACGTATGAAATATCTTAGTATTTTTTGACAGGAACGATGATATTTAAGTTTTGTCATTGAATTTCTCTCCTTCAAGCTCTGTTCCATAAAACCGTTTCCAAAACTTTACATGGTTCAAATTAGTTGCTGTATTCCTCAGTGATGATAATTTGGCCGTAGCTGCTTTTTGTCCCAAATCTGTTATTTTGAATCATGGCTTACCTTAAATCCTCAGCTGATATAAAACCGTTACTTTTACATATCTCAAGTTATAGACAGTGTTGTTAACAGCATCATGTTGAAAGCCGTCTAGTGACTTCATCACCACCAGTGTTGTGGTGAATCTTTTTTGATGCTATGTATGTTTCAGAGTAAGTTTCCTACTATCTCATTTTTCTGATGTTTTCAGATGTTAGAGTTGTTGTATAAATAGTTAAAAAGAAGTTTGACTGTTATGACCATTATCATTACCTGATCTCCCAGGCAGAGATACTTCTTGTCTGTGTTTGAAACACCAATCTCGTCTTCTTTCCAGTGTTCAATTTTCATGTATTTAATTGAATTCTCTTGGATCCATTTTTCTTGGAATTCTTGAGTTGTATATTCTTCTGGATTTTATTATTTGTTTCAGCATGTTTTTGTTTCGTAGTGGATAATTGGCTAAAGAAAGATGGGCTGAGTTCTGTGTCAAGTGATATTACATATGTGCAATATGTAATATGCATATTTGTGGATATTTTCAACAAATTAACACTTTGGAAGTAGTATGCCTGGTGTAAGATAAAATATGTAAGCCTGCAGCGGTAGATTTCAGAGAGATCCTTAAGTATTTTAGTGCTTGAGAAATCATTTAAAGTCACTCTCTAAACACAAGCAAGATGCTGGAAAAGCACCCTAATGACTCAAACCTACCAGTACAATCCACTAAAGACTGTATTGCAATATAAATAGATTTTTAAAATTAACAGTGGTCTTTCTCTAGGTTTTCCTTATATTCGAGCTGCATATTGTAAGATAGTGTAAAAATATGAAAGAAATGGTGCAACGTAGCCGTGTAGTGTTAAACTTCTAGAAAGAATAGAACTGTCTTGTTGGTTGAAAGCTGAGTGGTATTTTGTCATGCTAATTTTTTTATTTGGCTGAATTAGAGCTGACCTGTTGAGTATGTGTTTGAAGTAGTATCATAAAACGATGACTTTTAAAAAGATCTATTTAATAAATGCAGTATTCTTCGAAACACAACAGGAAGAAATGGATAGTAACCCCATGGTGTCATCTCTTCTGAATAAACTAGCAAACTACACCAATCTGACTCAAGGAGTGGTGGAACATGAAGCAGATGAAGACAGCAAACGAAAGGAAGTCAAGGTATTCAGACTTCTAATAATTTATCGAGACAAAGCTAGCTACAAAGAGGAGCATTTTTCAACATGAAAAGAGAATGTATGGACACCTAAAAACAGGAGTAAGATTTGTAATACCATGTTTAGAACTGAAGCATTTGCAGCAGGACTTGTGTTAATTTGATGTTCTTGTTAGCATATTTTAGCAAGACTTTGCTGTAGAATTCCTAGGAAAAACGCGCAAATCTAGGATCTGAAACATGGATTATACCCAATTTCTTCTTCCTCTGTTTTCTTCTTCCTTGTGAACTTGTATGAGCATCAGTACCTGTTACCTACCTCTAGTGAGCATACAGTAGGGCTTTTTGCAGGTTTATTAATATATTTTAACTGCCTAGGTTTTTAGGTAGTTATATTTAGACAAATTTGAGATGAAACAGGTAATTCTTTAAATCTATAAACATATTTGCATCTCTTAACATGGTAAAAAAACATAGTTTTTTTGAGCAGCTGTCTTGGTTTTGTGTGTCAGAGTAAGTATTTTTAAAACTTAATGGATGCATCCCAAGAAAACATTTTGTCGCAAATATCAAAAATATTATACTTGGGGGAGGGGAAGGCATATACTCTGTTTGACACATTGCTAAACACACTTGCTAGAAGTGAACTGAATTCATCAATGGCTGTCTGTCTGCTGGATACCCAAAGTGTGTATCTCTGCCTCTGTAGAAGTATGCCACAGTTGGAGTCTGCAGTGACATGTTGGATTGATCCCTCTGAGAGCAGGGGCTGTTTTGGAAGGAGGAAGCTTGGATCGAAATATGTCACCTGACAGAGTATAAGAACTTATAGGCAAGGAGGGATGATGAGATACATGGTGACTGAAACTAAGAAAATTAAGGTAGTGGCTGGGAAAGGGACAGTGCTGGGAGTCATCTGTCTTTGTGTAGGAGAAGGGGTGCTGCTACGAAATTTATATGCTGAGCTATGAAGAAAAGAGGAGAAGCGCATGAGAATGAGTAAAAGGAAAACGAGCACAGAGCAGAAGAGACAGAGGTGAAAATGTGTTTGAAAATAAGCTCAGAAGGGCAGCTCATATGACTGGAAGGGAGATTTTGAGTGGAAGTTGGCGCTAGGGACAGTGGGCAAGAGTCAGGAATAAAGTCCAGCTGTTTGTTTAACTTTTTGCTTATTCTGCATTTGTTCATGAGTGTGCTTTCTTTCTGTTTGTCTAGTTGTGCTTGATCTATATTTGTTCCATCTCATCTGAAGATAAACTCCAGATGTGAGAAAACTAACACTGATCTACTCCCGCTTTCCTTAGTGTGATACCTGTTGTCCATTCAGCTGCTGTGTAGAGGTTTTTTTCAGTGCAGCACCGTATTACTCCCTCTGGAGCTGACTAGCCAAATAAACGCCATGTCTTCACTTGCACTTAATCCTGTTTGTATGTCGCGGATCGACACTAACAATCAGGCATGGACGCAGGTTTCATTCACACGCTAAGGTTTCGGGCTAACGGGCAAAAGCTTGGCCCCTCGTTTATTTTCACACTCATATACTTATGTACAGACAATCAACAATTGGATGAAGAGGTTAAGCCTCTCCAAATTGATAGGATATAAATTCAGTCTATCACCTTCTTCCGCCTCTGGAGAAGGAATGCAAAACAATTTTGAAAGTACAGCTTAGAAAAGATTAGTTACAAAAACATGGGTATTGTTTATCTTACAACTTATGAGAAAGTCCTTCACTGCTAACGCGAACAAGGCACGCAGTGGAAAACTAGGGCAACATTTGTGCTCCATGTGGTAGCCTGATAACATGATTTTTATGTGTGTGTCTTAATTTCGTTTCTGAAATTATGGTAGTTAAGTAGCAGCCTGTCAGAGCAGCATTTTTAATGGTGAGATTGAGACAGTAGCGCTGATGTTGCACATGGGTATTGCCCAAGATTCTACAAATAAAAAATATAGTCTAAATGGCATTCTATGATTCCTTGCAAGTACTTGGAAACTTAGTATTTTCTTAATAATTTTGATAACTTCTGAAACATCAATGCTTGCTTATTTATATAAATTTCTTGCCGTTTTTCACAGCCTGAGTTGTGATTTAAGACGACCTTGTGTATTTGGAAAGCTACTGTGTATAACTGTTGATTCTAACTAGAGTATTTCAAAGCCTGGTTTCTTTTCATAAGTACAGAAGACCAGAACTTTAGTGACGAAGCCTGAATGCTTTTGTGTGTGTCTTGACCTATGATGATCACTAGCAAATAAAAAGTACATATATACTATGTTGTGGCAGGTTTTACAGTTTTTGAAAAAAGAAATTGTAGTCAGCTCTGCATTACTTCTTGCTCTGTCTTAATACCTTGTCTGTCATTTTTAAAAGTTGAAAATACTATAGAATGTAATTTTTTGTGCCAACTGTGTGACAATTTTTTATCAAATTTTGCAGACTATAAATTATATTTCGCTTATGGCAGTAACTTATCTTCAACCTGCAACTTTAGCCTGTAACTGGTATTTCAGAAGAAAGTTTGTAAAGTGTTATAATCAACAGATGAAGGGCCATCCTATCCCCATCAAGTTTTCATCCTAATTCCTGGGGAACAAGAGAGTTTGCTATCACAAATAGTTTTCTCTCTTTTCAGGGATTTTTCTGCATAAACACCATGTGAATATTTGTGAAGCTGGATACTCTGAAGCTACCATTCAGTTTCACTTGGCATTTGTTCATGGAACATTTGTGATAAGGGTTTGTGGAATAAAGTGCTTATGGATTTAAATTTTTTATGCAAAGGAATTGATGTTCTCACTTTGTTTCCAGGGTCCACAAATGGGCACTTTTATTGGTGTGTATCTTCCCTGTTTGCAAAACATCTTGGGAGTCATCCTTTTCCTGCGTTTAACATGGATTGTGGGAACAGCTGGAGTTCTTGGATCCTTCATCATTGTGTTCATGTGTTGTGCTTGTGTAAGTTAACCGTAATTTACTTTTTTTTTAAACTCTTGGCCAAATCCTCTGTTGCAAAAGTACTGATACCTTCTAGTATATGAGTATCAGGGAAAAGTAACCATATTCAAACATATTGGTTAAATTGTGTTGACATTTAACCAATATGGTTAAGTTGAGAGAGATGAGTTATATATTTAAGCAGTGACTCTCTAACCCGTATGGACATTCTTTTGAGTTGATTAAAGTAAGCTTTTGTTTGAAGTATTACGTGGATTTTATTAAATCGGCCTTTAGCAAATGTTTCATCATTTACTTTGACGTCTGAACTGTTCTGCTTTTTACAACTTCAGAACAAACTGTATAATAAACTACAAATCAAACCACAGCATTTGGTATCATAAAGTAATGTTTTAGAATGTGAGACCACTACTAGATGTCGTCATAACAATGTTACAATCAGTTTTCACTACTTTTTGATTGGAATAATGAAATACTATTTTAAGTATATTCAATGGTCTGTATTCTTAGAGTTCTTTTTAAAGACTGTGTCAAATATCTAAGTAAACTAAATCTTCTGCTGAAAAGTTGAGTTGCATGGATATCCCAAATTAAACAACTTAGTTAAAAAAAAAATCTAGTCTCATTCGATTACTGTTTTGCCCGATCTTTAAAAAAAAACCCTCCAAAACTCTGGTATTTTAAATTTCCTCTATTTTATCTTTCCACAGACTATGCTAACAGCAATTTCAATGAGTGCTATAGCAACAAATGGTGTAGTTCCAGGTAATTAAGAATTTTATCTTAAATGGTAAATTGTCAGATGATGGAAGTTTAAATCCGGGATAAGAAATTCTTAGAGTTCTCATATATCAGAAGTAATGCTTTTGTGTCAAATGCATATTTTCTTTTAATTGATTTTAGAAATAACTTTTTAATGTGAGATGCCATCTTTTAACTGTACATTCTGGGTATTATAATCTGCAGAACATCTTTGTCATTAATCATTTGATCCTGTTTTAATGGAAGATAAGATGTTATAATTTGAATTAATGGAGACTAGTCTTCACACAAAGCAAATTTCTTTACAAATAAGGCTACTACTTTTTTCTCTCCTGAATTTGCTGACATTCCATCTAAACACTGGAGTTAGTTATCTTGTTTTCTCTAAGAATAGTAACTGGTCTGATAGCAGGAATATTTTTCTATATAAGCATTCTAGGTTCTGTCCATCTCCTTAAATTTTCAGGATAGATTGATAAATTGATTCGGCTTCACAAATTAAGAGGATTTTTTTTTTAGATGCAAAATCAATTAGCCCTTGAAGCTCTTACCCTTTTCAGGTTCTCAACAGATTCATTGATAGTTCTGGTGTTCAGGTATCGGTATGAATTCAGAACGGTTTACCTAATGAACTTAAAATAGTTCCTCACTTGCAGAGCTTCTGCAGCTTAGTATGGGTTTTCAGAACTGTTACTGAAGTTGTTGGGCAAAAGTAAAAGATACAATTTGTGTAGGATGTAGAATAATTGTATTATAATTGTATTTCACGGATACAGTATGATATATGAAATAAAAATGCCATAGCCAATTTTGTTTAAAATACTTCTTGTTTATAATAAAATGGAGTTATTCAAATCAGTGTCCAGAAAACTAAAATGTTCTGCTCTTTTCCCCCTCGTATTTTTAAAGCTCATTGTAAAGTTTTTGTTTAACATCTGTCACAGACTTTGAAGCCTGCAGTTCTTACACAAGACAGGTCTTAATTTTTACTTTTTTGTTGTTGGTGCCAATTTCTTAGAGAAATGATACTTGTGCTGACATATATGGAGAAGGCTGAAAGCACATATAAGAACCTAGGATGGAAGGAGACCTGAGCAGCAGGATCCTTTCTTTTGCCTTTATGTGAAACAGCATTATATTCAGTAAAGGAATTGGTGATGCATCATAATATCTTTGGAACAGGCTGCCCAGGTGAATGGTGGAATTGCCATCCTTGGAAGTGTTCAAAAAACAAATAGATGTGGTGCTTAGGGACAGGGTGTAGTGGTGGACCTGGTAGTGTTAGGTTAATGATAGGACTTAATGATCTTGGAGGTCTTTTCCAGCCCTAATGATTCTATGAAAAACAGGTTCAGACTTTGCACGTTGACATATCTTTATTTTAAACACTTCCTTTCTCTGTCTCCTTCTTTCTCAGTTGTCACAAGTGGGACAGAATTTAAGAGTATTTAAGAGAATTTAAGAGTAGATGGAGAGGGAACCAGAGAGAAGAGTTTGCCTTGAGGGAGTTGGGTGACATTCTAAAAAAAGAGATGAAGTTCTTGAAGCTTAGGGCCTTATTAAAAGGCAAATAGTACAATGGAAATAGGGTGGTGGCGGTGTAGTTTATGACTTAAAGGAAGATGATGCATATGTATGGGAAGTAAGAGTGAGAAGAATTGAAAAATTCAGGGTCAAAGTGAATAGCAGACAAGCGGACGAGAAAAAGCAATCCCTACCTAACACTTTCAAATAGTACTAAAAAAATGTGATGTGTAGTGGAAGTAGTGATTGTTCCATATACAGAAAATAGAAAGAATGTATATCAGTAGAAAATATTCTATTTTGTCCTTGTCTAATAGAGCAATTATTTTGGAAATTAATTGTTTGATGGGGAATAGATTGAGGTTAGAAGCTAAAAATTCATACACATCTATTTATACCTGTATATCCTTTCCTAATTTTTTTTTGTTTGGCTTGTGGGATTTTTTGTCTTCTTTCTTTGGTCTTCACTTTCTGTTTCACAGAAAATGCACATGGGGATATTAATCTTGAAACATACATTCTAACTCCCTAGTTAGTATAGACATTGACTACAGTCTTGTCATGAGCATGTCAGTAGAGACACATGCGGTAGTTATCTTTATAATGTTCATGGAATGATTCAAATTTTTGTTCTCTATTGCCATCCTTGATCTGGAGGGCTGGAGGTGTTATGTGTTTTTTGGGTTTTTTTTTGGTTTTTTGTTGGGTGTTTTTTTTGTTTTGTTTTTTTTGTTGTTGTTCTTGTTGTTGTTTTGTTAAATTTTGCAGCTGGAGGCTCTTACTACATGATTTCAAGATCTTTAGGGCCAGAGTTTGGTGGAGCAGTGGGACTTTGTTTCTACTTGGGCACAACCTTTGCAGGAGCAATGTACATTCTTGGTACCATTGAAATCTTATTGGTAAGTTTCTCTTAAGACTAAATGTGTTTGGGCTGTTTTGAGATATTGCTGATGAATGTTCTAAGTGGTCTAAAATGCATTCTAGTTTGGTGATTGTTAATGTTTTGATACTACATTTTCAGGATGTTGATATTTATTCTTGCTCTACTTGTGACTATTTGAGAAAGTTAAATTCTTATCAGTAATACAAAAATAAATTAAAGGCTATTTGATGTATATTTGTTCTACTTAATGTAGGAACCAAGCAGAAATCTTCTCTTTCTAAATGATAGTCTGTAAGCCTAGATCAGGCAAGCATTACCAGGGTATAACTCCCTGCTGCCCAATGAAAAGTTGTGAAGAATGTGAAGGGCATATCTCCAATGAGGCAATAATAATCTGTCCCACTTCCTCATTTCCAAACTACTGGCTTTGAATTTTCATGTATTTGCAAAGATGCTGTGGCCCAGCTACTCCGGCTTTGCTTCATCCGGGAGGGGCCAATAATTGGTCATCGTATCAGAAACTGAAGATATGCACAGGAGATACTTCATAATTCTTTCTTGTTACTTACTGTGATCCATGTCATCAAATCCAGGCTTTTTTAAACTTCAGTTAGAGATAGTCTTCACTAATGCTTGCTTGTGTGATCTGATCTACAGTAGCAACATGAGCACGTGTTTAATTGTGAATTGAATTTGGTGCACTGTTCTCCCTATTAGAGAGTCATGCTGGATTTGTGTTATTAATAAAAATGTACAGGGTTCAGCTACAGAATTTGAAGTAAAATGCCACCCAGGATATCTGACAAAGACCTCAGGATAGACCCCTCTTATAAACACAAGGCATGAGTATTGCTTTTTATTTTTTCTCCACTGGGGCATGGATTATTTTGAGAAAGAGAGTCATCTGCCTGTGTTTTTCCCTGGCAAAGGCTGTGAACAGCAGGTCAACAAAATCCGCAAGAAAATCTTCTGGAGTACCTCCATACAGAGCCTGAAACTTCTGCAACGTAACAGTCTAGGGTTTTCTAACAATATACACTGCATCTGTAATAATTTTTTCATTTGCTTTCTTTTTCTTCCACAATGATGTGACAATTTTCATCTTTTCCAGTGTTCTAGTAAATATTAACTTACTGAACTTAAATTTAATCTAAGAAAATTCTGGTAAATAATTGTCTACGTATATTTTTGGATTTTGCTTGTAAATGTATCATGGTAGCCTCCTATTCAAAGCTTCTTCCTGCCTTTAGGAATTATATTATTGAAAAATAGTAATTCTAGCAGTTTTTTTGAAGGACTGGAGTTGCCTTAAGCCCTAATATCCAAGCCTTAGTAGCTGAGCAGAGAGGGTTTTTTTCAGGGGTGCTAGAAGAAGGAATATAGATATTTTTATATAGTGTAGTACACCAATGTCTCAGAACTACAGATCAGTTTGTCTTCTCATGTGCATTTATCAGTAGGAGTCCTATAAACTGTCTCCAACTTATTTCAGGTAGAACACACCAAAATTTAAGAAAGAGAGATCTGTAAGAGAATCTTCTTTGAAATTGCAGTAGTTTGAAATGTCTGTTTTAGTACATGACTAAGCTTTTTCATACTGATCTTAAATTGTGCTGTTGCAACTTTAGATTTAAATTTTGTGAAGTATAACATAGGGTCTATAATACTAAAAACATATTTAGTTTTTTATTATACTTTTGTTTGATTCTTCATATTTTGTTTCAATCAATGGAAGTCTAGTTTATGGTTTCGGCTTTTTTCTTTTATTTTTTGTCGTGTGCTACTTCCTTTCACCCTCAAATTCCTCAGCCGTTTTTCCCGTTTGGCAGACACATGAATTTAAGGAGTGAAAGCTCTTTAATGGGAGAGAAGCCACTGGAGAAAAAGCTGTATCCTATTCGCAAAACTTGTTTTTCTTCACCCTCGCCTTTCCCTTCCTTTTATCTCTACACTTTCTAAATGCCCAAATTTTCTGGCCAAAATCATTTGTGGAAGCAAAACTGGTATAGAAGGTTAGATTTTGTAGTTCAAGTAAATGATTTCTTCATAAAATGTTCGTTATTACATGTATGATAATTTGCCATATCACTTGCAGACCTATATTTCTCCAAGTGCTGCTATATTTAAAGCGGAAGATGTTGGTGAAGAAACAGAGGCTATGCTCAACAACATGAGAGTCTATGGAACATGTATTATCGTTCTGATGGCCGTAGTAGTTTTTGTGGGAGTAAAGTACGTCAACAAACTCGCACTGGTCTTCCTTGCCTGTGTGATTCTTTCCATCATTGCCATATATGCTGGAGTTATTAAGACTGCTTTTGACCCACCTGACTTTCCGTAAGTGCAATATCCAAGTTGTGTGGGTTATAAAAAAGCGTGAGGAGGCAATAGGTACTGCAGCCATTTCATGTTTTAAACTAAGCTTCAAAATACAACCACATTGGCTTCAGGGGTAGGTTTATGTAGTTTAAATAATGATGTGCCCATTTATTATTCTGAGTTACATATCCTAATCTTTCTCTCGTTTTTCATAAGACACGATAACTCTAGAAAATGGTTTTTTGTGCTTAAAATTACTGGCTTTTATTCCATCCACACCTAAGGAACAAGAAGGTAGGTTTTGCTGACAGTAAATATAACTGCTTTGTCTAAAGATTTAAACTAAAAACCTATAGTATATCATAAAAAGGTCAAAAAAAGCATTGTAGCTATGAACCACAGTTATGAAAGAAATGTAATTTTAAACTTCCGTGTTATGAGGAAATTTTTGAAGCTTCCATTTCTCGCTACTTAGAATTGAAACATTGAAGTGCTTAAATTCATGTAAATTCACTTGTGTTTGTGAAGCCTTTCCTGTTAATAAAATAAAATTTTATTGTTGTTATGCATGACACATTGCTTTTCAAAATTCTCAATGTGCTTAATTCTTAGCTCAATAAGAGTTATTTCTTTATTCCAGTTGTTAGTAGCATTTTACTTTACCCAGTTATGTGAGTTGCATTTTTATGCATCTTTTTCTGTTGAAGGAGAAAACAAAATTATATTGCTTAAGACATTATAGGAATAGGCTGATAACTTCAGTCTTGTATGGCACTTCATAATAAGAGCGCCTTTGCTTTATGATTGTTATAAATTCAGTATTACTTTGAAGTGTTTGTAATTGAACTACAAATTGAACATTAGAGCAGTACTTGTGGACTGTTCTGTAACACGATGCCAAGTCTTCTGTTGAGGAGATAAGCATAATCAAAAATGTTAACATGTTTCTGAGTAAAACTTGTGTTTCTTACAGCAACTTTCAGTCGGGAAATAGTAATATCTTTTTGTCACCTGCATAAGTTAAAGAGAGTTTATGTGGATATGTAGTATAGGTAAAACTTATTACCAAGTTCCTGGAAACCTTATATGTGGCTGCTACTGTAATATTATTGTACTGAGGGGAAAAATATAAAGACAGTTTATTTTCCAGTAAATATAATCGTTTCCATTTGGAGTCTGGCTCAAAATGAGAAAATCAAGTGAGGTTTTATGTAATGAGAAGACTGATATGATGGTGGTCATTAAAAAAAACCAAACAAAACAGCTTCTGCTTAGCTGGTCAGTTAGGTTGATATCGCTAACCTCCATTAAGTTTGTCCATTGTATAGGTGGTAAAATAGTTTATCTCAAGATCTCCCAGTTGAATCAAACTGAAAAAAGTTTCCATTGTTTGTATCGTTTGACCTTGCTGCTACTGAGTCATCAAATCAGTAGCAATTAAAAAGAAAAATAAGCAAGGCAAGTGGCAAGATGATCTCTTTAGCAACAGTTTTCTGTTAAATCTGCTCAACTTCTGTGTGATGCCACACCTTGAAGCTGCACTGGTGTATCTGCCTAACCCGCATGTTTTATTTGATGTACCTTCTTTTGTTTTCATACATATATGTATATATCATTGCATTATTAAACAAGCCTGGAATCCTAAACATCTTCTGTGTAGTTTAGCAAAGAAATAAACCTAGATCCTTATATTCTGTGCTGGTAGGAATTTGCTTTTTGCAACTGTTTTGACTCTTCCAATTTTCTTTCATTCCTGAAAGAAATAATTTATTTCCCAATACATGGTTCTTTAATGTGTACTCCCATCACTGTTGTTAAATTTTGCTGTTTAACCCTACTGGCTTATATCCTACCTTTTGGATTGTAATATTTTTGAGGATCATCTAAAGTTTTTATTTGCCGGAAAAGGAAGGGCATGATTTACTTGCTCAATCTTATTTTATATTTTCTTCATCAGACTCATCTTTTTAATTAAGTTTATGAAGTATTACTTAGTTTTACTTCTTTCTTATAGGACTGAATGCATCATGATTGCTGTTATTTAGTAGTCAAGCTGCTTAAATTGATTATACTTTCTGAAGAATAAATCAGAAGGCAAAATAGTTGCTAATACTGTAAAGTAGAAATATTTGATCCATGTTTTAAAGACTATTGTTGATGGTTTTAGATGTAGAAACTATATACTGTTTTAGTAGCTGTAGTATAGGCCTTAAGATAGGTAGTGTAAATGACAGGTTTCTGAAGAAATCTAATGGACATAAAATAGCTTAATTCACAGCCCTCTACTGAAGGAACACTGATTTTATTTTTCTCGTTTATAGTATCTGTCTCCTTGGAAACCGTACATTGTCAAAACGCAGCTTTGATGTCTGTGCCAAATTTACTGAAAGCAATAATGAAACAAAGACTACGCCTTTGTGGCGCCTCTTTTGTGATAGTTCTTTGCTTAATGCTACCTGTGATGACTACTTCAGTCTCAATAATGTAACAGAAATTCAAGGGATTCCAGGAATAATGAGTGGAGTTCTAACTGGTAAGTTGAAAAGCACAGTGATTTTAAAGTCTTTGGAAATTATTAATTTGGCCAATAGCTGGTCAGTAATATAGTGGTCTAGTCTGTCACTATTTCTTTACCTCTAATCCGTGTGAAAGATTGCTATCTTGTCCTATACAATTTTCATCTGGTTTTAGAGTCTTAGTATCAAGTGCTTTAATTTGGGGGTAATTGGAGTTTTATAGGTTCAATTTAAAAGGTAATAAAGTGTTTATCACATCTATTTTTTTTCATGTGTATGTCAAGCACACATTTCAATAAGCTATTCATTAATACATTTTCAAACTCTGCTGAGGGAGAACTTGTTTCCAGGTTATAGGTGGTGCATTGAGAATAAAGTTCTGTGGCTTATCCAATGTGTACAGTGATTGAATTCAAGAAAAACAGTCTACTAAGTGTATAGATTTTTTTCTCTTTACAGATGTGTGCAGTTGTGGCAGCTTGGAATTCCAGTTGCATCGAATCATAGGATTCATCTTAAATGTGTAATAATTTGCATTGTAAGCACACAAATAATGTTCCTGGGAATGAAATGGATACTCTGATACCTCTCCTTTGCTCTCCCTTAAAATAAAGTTTGATTTATATAAATATGCTATATAGAGACACTAGACAATCACTGCTGCCATAGTACTCCAGTTTGAAATATCAAATACAAAGAGTACATGTACATTAAAAGCTACTAAATGAAACATAGGCTTCTCTGAATCTAAATTTGTGGGTTTTTAAAAAATGAATTTTCTTAATGAAAAATGAAATTATTTGCTTGTTACAAGAAATGTAACTTTGAGTTTGTTATCTGAATTTTATGATTTACCATATGCATATCTACAATTTTAATTAATAGTTTTGCATTTCCTGCCCCAGCTCACGAGTCAGCTCTGTGTTCTAATTTTTTTCTCCCCTGTGAGATTTAAATTGCTCTTTTGCTTTTTGGAGGTTTCAGGCTGAGTACTAATTTTTTCTCCTTTTGGAAAGATGTGCTTTTGTTCCATTAGCTGTTTAATGTTGCTTTGAACTAGCATTTCTGTATAAAAGTGTATTTTGCTAATTTATTTTCACATAATGCTAAGATCTCTAAAGACCAGGAACCTGCTGAAAGTTCAGTGTGAGCGACACACTTTCCAGTGTCCACTGCTTTTTGCTTACCTATAGTGAATTTCATCAATTCCATTACGTTTACTCACTGAATCTGATAAGTTTTCGTTTTGTTTTGTTTTGTTTTTAAGCTCTTTGCAGTTGAGTTTCCTTCTACAACTTCGAATTAACTTAGTATTGCCAGCAGGCAATCTTGGTGCTAGCTCCTTTTTTCGGGCTGTTTGAGTGTACTGGGTAGCACTGGTTACGTCCTGATGGTCATTCTTGTAGAAGCCTAGTGATGACTCTTCTGCATTACAAAGCTGTATTTCCATTTACTTTTACTTGTTGTTTTCTGTCTTTGAACTGTTTTTTTAAAATCTGTGTGAGGAGATTTCCTCCTATCCAGTGTCTGCTATAGATTCCTTGGGTGAGGAATACTTTAAAAACATGGGAAATACAGGTGGATTAATCTAAGTGGATTGCCTTCATTTATGTTTCCCTCAAGGAATCTGGATACTTCCGAAAATTTTCTTTTACAAAAGCTGAGTTGAGGCTTCCCCAGTTTTTCAAAACTCAAGAAAAACTGTGAATAACTACTAAGTTTTGTCAGAACTCAAAGATAACTCCCATGTTTAATGCCTCTATCAACTGCTATTGTTGCTATTGGCTGTTCATGTGCAGATGCTACTCATGAGTCTTTAGTTTCTGTGTCTCCCTGAAACACTTTTAAATGAAAGAAATGGCCTTCTGTTTGTCCTGGGGTATCAACCTCAGGTCTTTGATTGTTCTTGGAGGTTTCAGGCTGAGTACTGCTTTTCCTACTTTTGGAAATATGTGCTCTGCTTCTGTTCACTGATTAGTATTTCTCTGAACAAGAACTACTCTGTAACAATGCATTTCACTATCCTAGTTACACTTAATGCTAAAACTAGGTGTCCTACTTGCTGAATGTGAGCACACGTTCTGATACCTAACGTATGCTTGAGCTCAAGTGGCACAGACTTCTCAAGGAGAGTTTTCTTCCACTTGATGTATGTTCGACGTTGTGTGAAGACTTTGGAGCTGCAGGCTCTGCAAATTAAAGTTTCTTGAGCTGTGCCTGGGAATATTCAGATGCTGTGACTGGGTGTCTCAGGAAGTGTGCTAAGTCCTCACACCACTTCACTTATTGGGCACTTATATAACAGTAAGTATTCGTCTCTTCTGTGAATGTTGTTTTAACAAAAACAAATCATTCTGCAGGTGGCTGACTAAATACGCCTAGTACGGTAACAAAAATGATACAATTCTGCAAGTAGCTTTAATCAACCTTTTTCTGCTACATTGTAGCATGTTGGTCTGATAAATTGTACCAGTTCTCATGTATGTATCCTAAATGTTGCTACAGGAGCCTTAGCAATCTAGGAAAGGTCCTAGAGAGGACGAATGTTTGTACTTTTCTGAGAAGTTATTCTTTTTTCTCACCCTAACTTTCAAGTCCACTTGGTTTATCACTTTTGTGAAAACGAGCATTGGAAAGCTCTGTATGACATGCTATGAAATATAGGAAAGTGATTTCTATTTAACAAAATATCTAAGCCGATTTTAACCACTTGTGCTGGCATGCACAGTTCCACAATTAAGTTGTATGCATTTCAGTGGTCAAGTCATTGTCACTCCGTGTGTCATACTGAATAAAGGACACAAGCTGTTGAGTGCTCATTAAGAGTTTAAGTGCTTTTGATTGTCAATTACAAACTGATTTTTTGGACTTTCTTCATATGTTTCACAGGGGGTAGATAGGTGCTAGTTTGGAGATCAAGTCTTATTTTTCATCACTTCTCAAATCTCTGCTAAAATTCCTGAAATTTAAAATTCTCTTGCTTCATTAACTCTTCTTAGGTTTCAGTTTTATCTCTAGATCCGTCTATTACTCTTCTTCATTTGGTTGAATACACTTAGCATTCTTTAACAGATAATACTTACTTTTAATCTTTGCTCTGCTTTCTCTTCTGCTTCGTATGCATACTTCCATATATGCTTACCGATTGTAAAATTTTTGTTAAAAATCTGGGTATGAGTACCCTGTCTTTGGCCACTTTTGGTTCGAAGTCCATCTTCTATTGTACTCAAGGTTACTTTTTGCTATTATAAAGACTTAAAATATTGTACTTGAATTCCCTAAAGTTATTCAGGATGCTGGAAAACTGGCTGTTTGGTCATCCTGGCAGTCCATGGGAATTGTTTATTTCTTTGCTGTAAAATCCTTCGGCTTCTTGACAGGGTGGGAGAGTATCTACTTTGTTTCCTCACATATGGTAGGACGACTTGTCTCATTTTCAAGTAAGAATCAGTGTGGGCTGTTCTCACAATCTTATCAAGGTATACAACCAGTGTTTCCACAAATGTAAGCTCTCGAAAGTTACTGGCTTTTTGGCCAATCAGTCTTCAAACAAATATGCTTAGTTTGCTGGGGAATTTGAACCGTATTCTGCTGGGTTTTTTTTGCTCATCAATGATCTTCTGGAGTCTGGTTACCCTGCTTTTGTCACTATGCGGAAATCTTTAGCGATGAACAGCTGAATCCTGAACTGTTATCCAGGATTATTCTGTACAGCAGGACTCAAAGAACTCAAGTTACTATTAAGTAGCATTTCTTTTTCTTACTGCTCCTCAAAATACAAGAACAAAAAGTATTAGTATATACACTAAGATTCCCTGAACCTGGAGGTAAGTTTCCATACAATAGTACACCTGTGTGCCTGTGCAATGGAAATGTACATTCTACAAATATATTAGAATTTAATTCTATAACTATGTTTTCTTTTAAAGGAGGAAAAAATTTTGCAGGATACATTTCACACTACTGCATTTTTGCTGGCATGGACTGGAATGCCTACCAGTTACAATTGGTATTAATCATACTGGGAAATGTCATGATTTTGTGTAAGAAAAAGGCATCTGATTCCTAGGATTATTGCATTCTCACTAGTTGATATCCTGAAACAGAGAGATGACACTGACTTTTGTTTTTTCCCCAACCTTGTAGATAATCTCTGGAGTGCCTATTCAGAAAAAGGATCAATAGTTGAGAAAAAAGATCAGCCTTCAGTTGCTGGATCAGAAGAGTCAAGAATGGGTGGACTTCCTTATGTTTTTACAGACATCATGACCTACTTCACAATGCTTGTAGGGATTTATTTCCCATCTGTGACAGGTAGATACAACTCTTTCTCTTGCATGAGGATATGTTCTTTTATCTGGGAAAAAAAAATCATGTGAATATTTTTTATTTTCACCAATCTTATTGGTGACTCATTCTGCTGCTGGTTTCTGTGTCCAAGTTAATGTAGCTAAAAACTTCCGGTGCTAGGGAAACAGGTCATGGCTGATGACTTTCAGAGGTTATAGGACTTAAACAAGAAATCTGTTTAAAGGCCGTTTCTATGTCTGCAAAGAAAGCAAAACCCTCATGTGTTACTAAATGCCTATTCAAAATAAGACGCGTACCTTTCTAATACTTTATTCTTTGAAGGCATGAGAGAACAGTTTAATATTCAAACAATTCTGCAGGTATCCAAGCTGCCTGGTTAAGTGCCTGGGATTTGTTTAAATGTCCAATATTTTTTGCCACACTAACTGTGTAGACTTTTTTGTCAAGCTTAGACTAGTATTTCGTTTTCCCCAGCTTACGCTTGACTGAAACAACCAGACACGTTTTTCTTCAAAAGTCCCAGTTGAAGTAATTGTAATATCAAGTAACAGAATAGAACTCCAAAAAGAAGCCACAGCACTGTTTGCTAGTTTATTATCAAGTGGAAGCGTCCCTTTGTATTCACTATTTGAACCCCACTGCTCCCATTTCTTTACCTCAGATGCTTAGCAACATTTCATCATATCCGAACCCATGGTTAATGTTTCATTCCATGAAGTTCGACAATGTTTTTGTACTGGAACATCTTGATGTTAGCTTCCACATTTTTGCTTCCAGTGATCAGGTCAGGTCTAGGAGAGATGTCAGAAATAGTTATTGTATGGGTTTCTTTGACAATATGTGCTAAAAAGTACTTCTGTTCTCTTTTTAGATTCACATACATGTGTACATGTAATTTTTCTAACCATTCTTTTTCTTTCCTGCTCTTTTCTTTTTTGCTTCTAAGCTTTTATTTGTTAGTTTATTGATTTGCTTGCATATGTTATTATGATGGTCTGTTTAGCAGAAAGTTAGTGCCTTAGGTCACACTGGCTAAAATTGCTAAATCCCTATTAAGTTATAACATCCATCCCCTGTATTTTGCTACTTCTTGTATTTCTTCGTTTCAATAATGATTCTGAGGTTATGCTTGAAAAATATTTTTTTTCTCTGTCTTTTTTTTGACCTTTATAGGATTTGCATATTCAAGTGGGTAGTAACACAGATTTCTGAATAAAATGAAGGTATAAATTGAAGATTTGTGCAGGATTATAATATACTTCTGTAGCCTGCTCCATTGTTAATCCCTGAGTTAAATTTGGCTTAAAATTAGATGTTCTTATTCAATTAGTTATTAACATGGAGTTACTATTAACCATTTTTATGACATAAATTTTGTCTCTTTTTAAGGTATTATGGCAGGTTCAAACAGATCTGGAGATCTAAAGGATGCTCAGAAATCTATTCCTACTGGAACAATTTTGGCTATTTCAACTACATCTTTTATTTGTATCCTTTATACTGTGACTTTTTTCTGGTCTACATTCTGTAGGTATGACAGGTTTTTCCCTGGAAAGTCATTAGAGTTCCCTGAGTATAAAATGAATTAAATTGAAACTGAAAAGAAATATTTTATATTTGTCTAAAGTATCAGTATTATTTATAAATATTATTAAAATATGTCAAATTTTATTTAAAAATATATATATTCTATATTCTACTAGTACTTCAAATTCCAATATGTAATTGATGTTTTTAGCAAGCGATCCAAAGGTTTTTAGCATTATGCTTCAGTTGGCAGATTGATGTTATACTCAGTATAACCAGATTTTAAACCAAACAACCACCAGTAGAAGTTGTCGGTCCTTCAAAACCTAGTGTACACAAGTACTTGCTTATTTGTATGAGAAAATACCTGTTCTGTTGCATGACATATAAACTGCCTACTTCCAATACTTCACAAATCACTGTGAATCAAATACAGTCTTAAAGAACATAAACTCAAAAATTGTAGCAGGGAAGGACTAAAAAAACAAACGCGAACCAGGAAAAGCGACCAGGAAATGCACACATATGCTTCCTTGTTGTGGACATTTTCTTTTCATACCTGGGTGAAGAATGGTGGGGTTTTTCCCTACGTGATTTTTTAGAGAGTGATCTTCCTTCAGTCTCAGTAACAGATCTCTCCTGTATAGTGTTATTTGGTGCCTGTATAGAAGGTGTGATATTAAGAGATAAGTAAGTCATATTCAACTTCTAATATTACAAGCAGTATATATAATCATAAGTTATATTAATAGGACTTATTAATGGCTCTTCTGTGAAATATGTATGTGGTATAGATTTCTTTTGCCTAGGTTAAAACTGGAGGGAAAGCTTGCCTCTTAAACTGAGATGGCTGCGAAAACTGGTCAGGTTATCAGACTGTATGCCTTCAGGAAGCAGAAGCAGAAACTAAGATAAATGTTTGAAGTAGAACCAGCCTAATAAAATGTTCTTGATGAAGAAAATCGTAATTAGTATTTGCAGAGCTGATGGATGGGGATAAGGGGATATTACTTTGGGAGAAGTAATAGGCTTTTGAAGAACAAATTAAAAAATTTGGGAGTTACATGACAAGGGGAGTTTATAAGACTGCAGTGCAGCATCAGACCTATGATTTCCACTAGACATATGACTATTTTTTGTTTTTAAATCTTAGTCGTACATCAGGAGTCATGTCAATTTTCAACCATGTAATTGCCTGACAAATTTAAGGCATAATATGAAGCATAAAGAGAATCAATTTGATGGATATGAGCATGAAGAGAATCTCCAGATTTTGATCAATTTCTCCATTAAGAGAAGTTGGTTAAGATGAAATTGTTGTCAGGTTTCACATTCGTTTTCTTGCTGGTGTCTGGTTCTCTTTTCTACCGAGGCACACATTTGCTTTTGGTTATAAAGCAGTGCCACTGGGGCATTGTTTAAAAGGTGGTAAAGTTGATGCTGACTCTACTAATTTCACTAGTCTAGAAGGAAGACCATAAGTGAAAAGCTAGATTCTAATCAAACTAATACAAGAAGCACCAGGGAATCCATGAAAGGCTTTTGACACTGTCTCTCACAGCATTGTCATAGGCAAACTCAAGAAATGTGGACAGTGAGGTGGATTGAGAAGTGGCTGACTGGCAAACCCTAGAGGGTCATGATCAGTGGCAGGGTCTAGTTGGAGGCTTGTAACTAGTGGTGTCCCCCAGGGTTCTATACTGGACTGGTGGTATGCCCTTGTGGCCAAGAAGACCAGTGTAATCCCGGGTTCCATTAGGAGGAAGAGCATTGCCAGCAGGTTGAGGGAGGTGATCCTCCCTCTCTACTCAGCCCTGGTGACGCCACATTTGGACTGCTGTGTCCATTTCTGGGCTCCTCAGTACGTGAGAGACGTGTAGCCCCTGGAGGTCCAGTGGAGGACTACAAAGATGATGAAGGGATTGGAGCATCTCTCTTATGAGGAAAGGCCAAGGGAACTGGGCCTGCTCAGCCTTAAGAAGAGACAACCGAGAGTGGACTTAATCAATGTATTTAAGTAACTAAAGGAGGGGTGCCAAGAAGACGGACCTGGGCTCTTGTCAGTGGTGCCAACCAACAGGACAAGAAGCAATGGGCAGAAACTGATGCACAGGAAGTTCCACATGAATATGACGAAGAACTTCTTTACTGTGCAAGTGATTGTGTGCTGGAACAGATTGGCCAGAGAGGTTGTGGAGTCTCCCTCACTGGAGATATTACGGAGCTGTCTGGATGCAATCCTATGCAATGTGCTCTGGCATGACCCTGCTTGAGCAGGGAGGTTGGATTAGATGACCCACTATGGTCCCTTCCAACCTTACTTGCCCTGTGGTTCTGTGATTTTTACTTTAAAATTATATTGCTGCATCAGTGAAAATATCTGATAGTTTTTTCTTCAAAGTAAATATAAAAGCCAAATCAAATGGCCTAGGAAGTAGTGAAAGAATTCTGAAATAAGAAATTAATGCAGAGCTAATATCTATAAACTCACTTTTTTGAAATTTACAGCGCCGGGGGGAAGGGAATTTTGCATGCTGTTATCTATCATTAGAGCAGGTTGCATTATAGCAAGAGCCTTGAATCCATGAACTTTAATTTACGTTGCTGCCAGTTCTTATTTGGCTGAAATCTAGCAGAACAGTAAAGTGTATGGAGTTTTAGTCTGGTTTAAAAACTGGGTTTTGAGGCTTTTTTCATTATGTTGTTGTATCTGCAATGGGAAAAAGTAGGTTGTACATTTTTCTGTTTCTTGCATCTCTTCAAGTTATTCCTATCCTTGTTTAATTAAAAAACAGTCATTCAGATATGAACTAAGAATAAATATGCAGTTATATAAATCTTGATATAGAAGTACAATATGGGTTTTGTCCTATAGTTTTGAGGAGAATAATTTGCCTTTATTTTTCCATCTGCTGAAAATAGTATGTAGTCGTGCATCCAGACTTGGGCATAAGCAAGAATTTGAACACTGGCTTATTATATTCACTTTATTTCTGTGTTTCTTGACCCTATTTTAATAGCAGGTCTGAAAAGATAAAAAGCATTTAGTTTTTCTTAGTTTTTCTCTTCTTTCATTTCTGTAGACTTTTTCTTTTATTTTGAAAAACCTGAACACATTGGGGAAAAGTAACGATGGTATCACAGTAGAGATAGCCTTAAAATAAATTTTGGCTGCTTACTAACACAGTAAGATGAACTACAAGAGCCTTACTTGCTTTGAAAACAAGACTATCAGTTCAAAGGAGGGGTGAGGGAGGAATAACCTTTTTGTAGTCTATTCAAGTCATGCCTAAATTAACAAAAAGTTAAGTATCAAAAAAAAAAAAAGTGGAGGTGGTATTGGATGGGACACTCAGGACTGTAATGAAAGCACCTCTTCCTGGCTTCTACCCACTTGTTTGCTGTAGTAAATTAAAAATTCCGTCAGGTAGCACAACAGCCAGAAGATGTGAAAATTCAAAATGGTTATGTCTAGCAATTTCTCTGTTTTCTTGTATGCCAGTGTCACACTTTTAAAAGGAAAGGCTAATACTTTTTTGTGAATCTCCTGCTTATGCCCCAGGGTATACTTCTATCACTAGTGGAACAGATTTCTGCAGTCTAGTTCCTAGCTGTCACAAGAATCTGTAAGACATGTATGTACATACTCCTACTATTGCTGTTAATTCTGAAAAGTTTGACAAGATATCTGATAATTGCTGCATATCTGTTTAGAGGCAGCACTTAATGTGAAGCAATTGCAATGTCTTCTTTAAAACAGCACGGTAAAGAGGGATTACTTGCTTCGGAAATCCTCTAGTGCATACTGTAACATAGTGTTTATTGTTAAACACTGCTGTTGTCCAAAAATATTGAAATATGGGTGTTGAAGCTACAGTAAAAGTTATTTTGATGCTTACTGATTCTTTTTTGTTTTGTTTTAATTATTTTTGTTTCCCCTGTTCTTTCCTAAGGTTTGGAGAAGCAGTTAATGGAAATCTGGTGGTTGGCACACTGGCCTGGCCTTCTCCGTGGGTTATTGTGATTGGTTCATTCTTTTCAACATGTGGCGCTGGTCTTCAGAGTCTCACTGGTGCACCCCGGCTGTTGCAGGCCATTGCAAGAGATGGCATTGTACCATTTATTCAAGTGAGATTTTTTTTTTTTGTTCTTGTTGTTACGGTACTTCCAAGGTAGCTTCTGTTTTGACAAAAAAATATGAGGAATTATTTCTGCTATTCCTGTAGAATGTGAAGAAAAGATTTGGAGTTTTGTTCTATTTGTGTAGAATACTAGATCAGGCAATTGTAGGACAAAGTTTGAGCAAGAAATTCAAAACAGTAGAGGGAGTAAATGGCAACAAATCTACAGCTGGCGTTCGGATTCTTGAGATATCTGTGTTGTAGATAACTAATAACAGTATGGTGTAGTTAACTAGTGGATCTATTGTAGTAGTTAAGCAGCCAATGGACAATTAACAGAAATGATAAACATACAAAAGTGTGTATATATGACACTAGGTTTTAGAATAAATGCTTTTAGCTGCACTTTATGTTAGAATTAGTGTGTATCGTGTCTGCCTCAACAACGAAATTCTATAAATGGAAATAAATGAGCTAAGAAGCAACTAATAACTGAACTTCTAGACTCCAGGCTGTGTTTAGTGCTTGTATATATGAACAGAGTTATTTAATCTCGCTATGGAACTGCATAGTACTTCTCGTATTATAGAGGTGAAATTCTAATTTTTATTCATCTTTGTAAGGTAAATGAAGTCAGCAAAGATGTAACAATAGAATTCTATCCCACGACTCCAAATATGAAGATTTGTTCCAATATCTCTGTGCATGTTTTAATAAATAAATCAGATTTTTCTCAAAGTAAGGGAGCTGGCAAACAGAATATGATGAGAGAATTCTCGCTGGGCTGCTTCTGCAAAACCTAGACTAGTACACTTGAGCTAAAAATTAGTAAATAAAACTCTGAAAGATAATAGTGTCTGGGGAGCAAAGCTGTGATCTTTATGGTGAAGTTTGGAGTTTGAAAGCTTGCCTCGAGACTTGCAAGAGTATCTGTATCTGTAACAGGAAGTAAATACACTAAGTATGCTAGGGTGGAGAGACTGAGTAGTGGTGGAGTTCGACTTGTTGATGGAAAGGGGTTATAATGCAGTAAGTTGTAAGTGCTGGGTAGTATAGAGAAAGAGAAATAAAATTTCCTTTGCCTGAATCAAAAACTTGGTACAGAGAGGGTGACATTATGATTACACGTTTTCAGAGTTAGACTTGAAAAGAGTGAAGAATCAAAAGGGAAAGATTTGTGGTTTGGGACATGAGAGAAATGGAATTGAAGAGAAGCAGGATATTTAAAGAGGGATTTGACACTTGAGGATGCACTTGCAGTTTTGGAATGATAGGGCTACTGCATGGACAATCAAGGAGATGAAAGGAGATTATTTATAGAAGCAAGAGTATGAAATATTCAAGAAAAAAAAACCAAAATACTTGAAACATGAGTAGAGAAAAGGGGGATTTTAATATAATGATAGAAAAATTGATTTAGGACAAGAAGCTAAAGGAAGAAGACAGTATGGAGAATAAATGAGGACTTAATTCTGTAATTGAATGGAGAAATATAGAGGAGAATAAATACCACTGGAACTTCAGGCAAAGCATTTTGCCATCTGTCGCCAGTATATCTGGATAGAATTCTCCACAAAGGAAATTACCACATGTAAAATGGTTTTGGGTAGGGCTCTGTGCAGGATCATAGTCTTATCTAAGTCCGCCTTAAGGGTCAATATTATGTTGATAAGTACTGAATTGAGACCTAATTTCTATGTTACAAAAAATACTGTCTTAATCTATATTAACTTTTTACTATGCATAAATCTCTTATGCATATGGTTTTTAATTTACTTAAGAATATTTCAACAACAGCTGCAACAGGACTTTAATGTTATGCAGTCATTGCTTACTTTAGTATGCATATTTCTTATTGGAAATATGTGTTCTGCAATTTTAGTTTTGGCTTTTCACAGTCTAGATTGCATCATTTTCCTTTGTAACTAATGTCTACTTTTAGTTCCAGTTAGAACTGAGGAAGCTGGTTCATGATTTGCACCATAGTTCATAACTGTATAATGAACAGCTTTCCCTAATCTTACTGTTACCTTGAATTGAACTAGATATTTGGTCATGGAAAAGCTAATGGAGAACCAACTTGGGCTCTGCTCCTCACTGCTGGTATTTGTGAAATAGGAATTTTGATAGCCTCATTGGACAGTGTAGCACCAATTCTTTCAATGTAAGTATGAGTGTGGTGTTTTGTGTTCTTAAGTTGGATAGTATTTTCTTTTTAAATTACCTAGGTAATTATTTTTCTTTTTGAAATAATACATGTTAGACTTTGTTTTGTAGCAAATTGTATTCCTATTTGATCCTGGAGATAATATGAAACACCAAAATGTTTTGGCTGAACTAATTTCTAGGCACAAAAAAGTTTTTCCATGACAGAGGTCTTGAATGCTAATAAAAATATGTTCAACTTCTAAACCACTTGGATTTTCAAATAATAATTACTGCTATTTTAGGTCAAGTGTATCTAACAGAGACAGACAAAACAATTCGATATTTTAGAATATGAATAGAATTTTATCCTATTATCTTTGTCCAGAACATGACACCATTTGAGCTACTATATAAAGAGAAGAAAATTGACTCAGTCCCAGCCAAAAATGATACACCATGATTGTCAGTTATTTGCTGTGTTTGTCTCCAAAATACATGTTTGAGGTCCTATATTACGATGATACCATGTTTTGAGGCCTAATATTCCGTAACTAATCTTAATGTATGTCCTGTGTTCTCTTGGCCACTGGGAGCACAGTGCACAGGAAAACGAGCACCTTCCTTCCCTTTTTTGGATTGTGTTTACATTTTAATGCACATCTGCCTATTATATTTCTTAGAAAATGCTCTTCCTTTCTTAACAGGTTTTTCCTTATGTGCTATATGTTTGTAAATCTGGCTTGTGCAGTTCAGACACTTTTGCGAACTCCCAACTGGAGACCTCGTTTCAAGTATTATCACTGGTAGGGAATATTTCTTCATTCAAAAGAGTTAAAACTAACTATACACCCTCAACTGTTGATTTTATTGCAATAATAAAACAAAATCTCCTTTCTGACTTAAATGAGTTATGATTCATGCATTGAATAAGAGCATAATTTGTTTTCATGTGTTTGGAATAGCTCCATAGTAATAACTTCGATCATGAGAACGTATGGCTAATGTAGATGGTTTGGAAAGGGGTTACAGGATGACATTTTATTCTGCTTATAAGCCAAGAGATCTTCTGTGTGAAAATTGGGATGAAAACCCATAAAATCTACCTTGTATATATACTTAAGGAAAACTGGTAAAAGTGTTCAGGAAGGTTAGGACGATTTTCATTTTGGTTATGTAAAAAATACACAAACCCAAAACTTCTATAGAAAAAAATCTCATTCAATATACATCAGTTGGCTTATTGATGATGCGATGGCTGGTTTTAAAATATTTTTTGGACATTACATTTAGTAACTGAAGTCAACTCTTTAAGAAGTGAGTAAAGGTCAATAATACAAAAGGGGTTTTTGTTTAGTCTTTTTTAATGGGTTAAGAGTTTAAACATTTCAAACTAAGATTGGAAAATTTCTTTATTTTTTTTTTTTTAACTGTATGTTAAAAGTACATAATTCAATTAAAAGTAGATCTATTGAGAAATTTTACTGCTGAAATAACCTTAAATACTAGAGTATTTAGTAGACAAAGCTGGCATGATTCTAGGGTGTAAGAGTTGCTTATGATGTTTCCTTTTAAAGAGTTGAGTGAAAATGAAATGTAGTTTTAGCTTTGAAAAAACTTGTTGAATCTGCTCAGTAGTTACGTACTAGTTTGGCACCTAACCCTCCAAATACATACATTTGGCAACAATTCCTTTTTATATTTTTCTCAGAGACATCAGTGAGGCAGCTGATTTACTGCGTGACTACTTCTAGCCAAAGCAGGTGTTGGAATGTTCAGCTGGAATTGGGATGGCATTTTGTTTTTTGAGTGAAAGTAGAGCCTTAGATTAATTCAGGCAAAAAGAGCAGCTGTTGTTCTTTTAGACAAACTACAAGACTGATGTCCTCAGAACTGGTAGAAAACATTCCCTTAGTTTAACATTGAACTCAATGTACTAAAGAAGCAAACTAAAGGTGCCAAACCAAAGTTGGTTCTATTGACATTCTGTAAATACAGTTAAAGCTAGCTCTAATTTGGAAATTTGGTGAAAATGAATTCGGGAGGTTGTATGTGACTAAAAGTGTACACAAAAGTGTCCACTTTGAGATTATTTACATCTATACTTGATAAGAAGTGTGGGCAAACCAGACATATAGACTGAAGTCTGGAAATGCTTCTGTTATTTTTTCATCTTACAGTCATTCTTTCTTTGTAACTTTTACAAGATTGTTTTCTGTATTCTATTGACTTGTGTTATTGCCCAAGAAGCAGACCACAAGAGAAGTGAAGAATAGAATTGATTAGTCAAATTGAATTTAAACTAATCAACTATTTTGGTGGAAGTAACAAAGTTGTTTATTACTTTTAGAATTTTTTTAGCTTAAATTCAAATCAACAGTAATAAGTGATAATGTGTTTTGGAAAAGACCTTACATTGAGGTGCTGCTAAAGTTTCAACACTGACAAATGTAGTAAATCTATTGCTATATCTGATTTAGATGTATTATTTATGTCACGCAAAGGTTCAGAATGCAGTTTTTTCTTATAAGCTGAAATTGGGACAATGTATTTTTGCTTTTATAGTAGCTAAAAAATAGCCTTTGAAGAAGAAAGGCTTTTCTGGAAGTTAACTTAAATAAGAAATTTTTTTTGTAGAACATTTGCATGCCTATTTAAAAAAATGGAAAAAAATGGTTTCTTTTAGGACTCTTTCATTCCTGGGGATGAGTTTATGTCTTGCCTTGATGTTCATTTGCTCTTGGTACTATGCTTTGATTGCCATGCTAATCGCAGGATGTATATACAAATACATAGAATATAGAGGGTAAGACCATATATCTTATTTATTCTATATTTAATATCTTTACCATTCAGCAAAAAGCTCTTTTGTATAAGATACAACTGAAGTAATAAAGTTCAGAGTATTCTTTGAAACAAGGTAAGATCCTATCTCTGTTAAAGGTTGTAAGTTTTCAGATTTGAATTTCTCTGGAAGCTCTGTTCCAAACTTTTCAACAGCCAGAAATGAAATAAGAACCAGTAAGTCTGGGAAACCCTCACTGGAGCAGAGATGATGGTGTAAACTTTTGGTACTTCAGGAACATTACCTCTCAGTATCAAGCAGCAACTATTACAGAACTTTATTATCACATTGTGCAGAAGCTCAAACTCTACTTTTTTGTGTGTGTGTACTTGATTACTTTCTAGAATTAATCTTTAAATTGCAACATACATTGCACTGTATTCATCTGTCAAGAGATACCTGTAGGACATGCTGAGCAACTATGAGTCTTAAAGAGTATGCTGTGTTCATAAAAAAACTTCAAAAAACTAAAACAGCAAACAACACAAAAAACACCCCCAACTAAACAGCATATTTATCTTTATTTTTGCTTTAACAAGACACACTGCTTTATCTGTAAGATAAACAACAAACACTACAGGAAATTACGATCACTAAATGTGCGTGCTATACCTTTCTAAGGAAAGATACCCTATGCTGAAAGAAAATAGTAAGATCTTGGAGCAGGAAATTGAAGCTAGGCCACTTGTTTCAGTGAGTGATTAAACACAGCTCTTAAGTGGATCAACTGCTATAAACTGTTCCACCCTGTGGATTCTCCATCTTTTAATATATCCATTTCCGATAAGATGCTTTTCTGGATTGTAACATCTCCGTTTACCGGGGTAATGATAAGGAAACTGATTTCCCGATTTTAGTGAGGAAGTCAGATCAGATATTAACAGTTCTGCTTGCATGTGTGTATATAGGTGCATACATAAAATTATGCATAATTCCAAATTTGTATGTAGGCTCTACAAATGTTGACACATACCAGGACATCCACCTTGTTGAAGGAGATGCTTTGCTAGAGGTAGCAAAGTTCAGAGAGAATTCATGACTGAAAATTAGAGGGAGAGAGAGAGGGAGGGTGGGCAAGGGAGATGGACCCCTTGCCATTGTAGAATCCATTCTCCTGACCACTTTCACACACCAGTATGCTAATATAGGAATTAAAAAGACAGGAGAATGGAGGGAGATTGGAAATGGTCTGGAGAATGGATGGTGCTTCAGGCTTTCTGGGAGAGAAGCTGGGAGGGAAAGAAAGTGGAGAAGGCTATTGTGGTGGTGCTGAGGGCAAGATAGGTTATACTAATCCATGTGAAGTCAAGTTTCACTTACTAATTTTGCTGCTTGAAAATAATTCCTTTTAAGTATCTTTTATTTATTCATTCTAGTGCTAAAAGGCAACTTAAGTAGCTCTCACCGCTACAAAAATGCTTTTGAAGTATGAATAAACTAGACCATAGTAAATATTTATACAGAAAAAATTACCTTGAAAGGACCTGAAACCGCTTTACCTTGGTTAGTCTTCAGTCTTGATTTGAATCTGCAAGACAAGGTTTTTTCATGCATTCGTGCGAAACAAAGAGATCACTTTTTACATCCATTATCCTCCACATGAGAAAAAGTACTTGATTTGTATGAATAAATGGGAACCTGTTAACTGAATCTCTTTTGTATCCTGAAGAGCGGAAAAAGAATGGGGCGATGGAATTCGAGGACTGTCCCTGAATGCAGCTCGGTATGCTTTGCTTCGTGTTGAAGACGGTCCTCCTCACACCAAGAACTGGAGGTAGAGTCCTATGTTTTTTGAGGTCGCATAATTCTTGAAATATGTAAATATATTGGGAAGACTGCTGGTAAAGCAATGAAGTAAAGACAAAGTGCAATTCACCATTAAAATAATGTTTTAGCTTGGGCATGGCGATGATGTCATTGCATTACTACTATTTTACTGAAATGGAATGTGACTCGTGGTCAGCATCTAATCAACTTTGCTGGAAGTATGTGCAAACTAGCTTGAACTTAAATCCATATGGTGTTGACATGATTTGCGAAAGTGCAGAAGAATTGTAATGTTTGATTATTTATAGACTTTTCATATTCAAAGAAACATTTGTCTTTAAGTCTCACTGTCTCTACAGAAGAAACGCTGCAGTTCCGCAAGTGCAATTTTTTTTTTTTTTTTGCTTCTGTGTATGTTCCCTCTGAAATACATTGTACAAATCTACAGAGCACCCTTCATTTGTTTAAATTCTTTTTTGTGGTATTCTTTTTTTGTATAGCTCCATTCAATAGTAGCACTTTCTAAATTTGCTCAAATACCATTAAAACAAAGTCTCACATTTTACTGTAACAGAGTTAGATGTCCACTACTATTTTTGCCTTTTTTTTTTTTTCACTTGTTAAACTCAATTCTCCTTGAAGCCAACACAAAAAATTACTTAACATTTAAAAATGAAGGACATTTGCACATTGTCACTTCTGATGAATGTAAGGTGATACTTCAATTCTAGTTGCTGGTCAGTGATAGTATCACGGGGTGCATGCACATGCAATGTTCTGTTGTCCATCAGTATAATGGCATTATTTTACCATTTGTCCTGTGACTGATGAACTTGGCATCTCAGAGACACCAATGTAGTGTAGTGCTGACAATCTTGTTAAATGTTTGATGGCTTCAGTTCCAAATGAGATATACTTTTATTGTGTCAATGTAATTGCTAGAACTGAACCATCTCATTACATCTTAAACTGTGCTAGTTTTGAGGTAGGAAGTACGATCCAACTCTTCATCAGTCTTTTGGATTTGTAGCAATGACAGGAAAAGTATAAATGTTGGTTTGGGAAAAGTAAGCAGATTAAATATTGATTAAAGGAAATAGAATGCATCCTCATCTAGTATGCAGTTGAAACTAAATTTCGGGTGCTCTTGGTGTGATTAAGGGGCTGACAGTCCTTTTGGATGGACCTACTCAGGTAGAGGAATGGGTTGTTAAGAACATAATGAAAATTCAGGAGGATAACTGCAAGTTCAGTACCTGGCACAGGCATATTCAGAGCAGTGGTACAAGACTAGGAAGATGCTCTGGTGAAAAGGACCTGTGGCTCCCAGTAGATAATAATCCAGCAGTGTGTCTTGGCAATGACATGCTGGACAGTATTAACAGGAGGATAGATAGTCCATTGAGAAGTAGATATAGTGGGAGGTATTTGGGGTTTTTTAGCACTCATTAGAATACATTTAGAATATTTCTTCCATATTTAGGTGCCATGATGTAGGAATGACATAAACTCCAGTAGATACGACCACAGATGATGTTTGGAGCACAGGAGTGTATCTCCTCTGGGGAGAGGCTGAGGGGAGCTGTGCTTATTCAGCTTGAGGAGGCTGAAGAGGAGCCTAAAAACTGTTATAACTAACTTACAAACATTTAAAATGTAAAAGGAGGTTACTAAGAAGATGGAGTCAGATTCCTTACAGCAGATTAGGGTAGCAGAGTGAGAGAACACGATAAAATAATTAAGCATTGAATAGGCAACCCAGAGGTGATATGTCTGTTTCTAGAGGTTTTCCAAATCCAGCTGAATGGAGCAGTAAACAGTGTGGTGTGTATTCAGCGTTTAGTCATTTCAAGCAGCAGATTGCACTAGATGACATTAGAAGGGTAATAACTGTGATTTTATAATTTTCTGAGTAAAACTGGTCTTTAAGAGATCTTTTCCAAATGACATTATGATGGTTTATGTAGTTATTCTGTACCTGAACTGTTGTTGCTATTGCAAGTTATGGCTTACCTACTTAGTAGTTGACTGTTTTCCATTGAATTAAGCAATTAATCTGCATTTTATTAATTGTTAATTTTAATTTCTCAGTTCTTCCTAATGAATGTGTGTGTGTGCACTCAACTTTTTTTTCCTTTCTTTGGCAGACCTCAGCTTTTGGTCTTGTTAAACTTGGATAATGAGCAGTTAGTGAAACACCCTAGATTGCTTTCTTTTACCTCTCAGCTGAAGGCTGGTAAAGGACTGACTATTGTGGGTTCTGTGCTTCAGGGAATCTACTTAGATAAATGTACAGAAACTCAGAAGGCTGAAGAGGTATGTAAAAGAGAGCTTGCAAATATTTGTAATTTACATTAGTATTTAGATGTTGAATCTGGATCTGGATAACTCATATGTTGAATTAGAACAGACTGTTGTAAAATATTGAAAAAAACATCTATTTTTGCTATCAGTGCAATCAATGATTGTATAAAAAGAATGGATTGGTGTATTTAGCAAAAAGTTTTATAAAATTTTCCAATAGGATGAGACAATACTGATACTTCCTAGCTTTTTCTTTAGTATTGAGAGCCTACAATCAAATAACATTTAAGAAAAAAAAACCAAAAAACAAAAAACCCCAAGTTCTAACAAATTATCTTATAAAGAAAACAGCATATACTTAACAAAAAAATTAATATTTAACTAACAAGTGCACATGTTTGGCATAATATCATCCTCATGATGTGATTTTCTACATTCTTCTAGAAATACATAGGAGAATTAGGATTAGGAGTAGACTTTGCCGGAAGACTGTGAACAGGATCCTTCTTGAGATCCTTTATTTTATTTTTCTATTTATTCCGTATCTCCAGAGCAAGTTGGATGGCTAGGAAAAAATATTAAGTTGTCATGTAATTTAAGATTACATCCAACTATGCTTACAAACACAAGCGAATTTAATTTCAATGTTTCTTTAATAATAATAATAATTGTATTTTCTTGCCTAAGCAAACTCTCCTGCTCCTATCTTTATAGAGTGGGGAAACATTTGGAGAAAGTACAATGTTTCCTGTATTTTATTGAAATGTCCAAAAGTAAGTTTTGATTGCTGTTGTATTTTCGAAATTGGGTAATTTTTGCAGTGTTGTTCAAAAGAGTACCAGTTGATGTCTACCATTTCGATCCAAGTAGTCTTCAAAGCTGTGTAAAAACACCTGTGATTTTTTCAGACCTTGTGTATCTCTTAAATAGATGAGCATTTAAAATCTTGTAATGGACTAGCTAACATAGCTAACAGCCCATTTCCTCACAGTTTTCTTTTTTTCCTCTTGGTATTCAAGCCATCCATAGTGGCTTTTAAAATAACAAAGTAAAAAGACAGTTTACCTATTTGACAACACATGAAAAAGTTCTAAGAGACCAATTAACTTGAAAACAAGTTGAAAAGTCTAGCAATGCTATTTTATGAAAGCAGTTGTTACTAAGCTCTTGCTATCAACATGTGTGCGTAGAAAAGAAGACGAAGAATACAAAATCAGGCCTATGAAGTAAAACAGAAAAAGCCCTTTAAACAGAAACTATTTACCCACAGGAATTTGAAATGTTACCTGTAAATGGCCTAACTTAGCTATTTTTCTGAGAGATGGAAAATGAATGAGTTTAAGGGAGGCCTAACCCATGGGTTCTCTAGCAAGTCAGACCTGGTGTTAAGATTCAGGAAACTGAATTGCTTTTAAAATGGAAATGAAGATGAATTGTAAAAGTTTCAGCATCTGGAGGCCTCATTGGTTCTGGAAAATTTAAACTAGAAAATGTTTCTAGGGGACCTGTCGGAAACAAAGATTTCTTTTGTCTGTCTTTTTTTTTAAAAAAGCATCTATATATACTGATAAACCCTCACAGATATCATTTGCACAGACATACTTGTTAGCTTTGCTAGCAAATTCTCTGAAGACTCTTTTTTCTCTATTAAAAGGACTTTCTGATGTGAAGCCACACTGAGGGAGTGCCCGGCGCTCTGTGATTAAATCTGTTCCTGATGACTTTTGACATATTTTGGTTTTTGTAAAATTCAAAATATTGATGTATTAGTTCTTCCTTCTGAAACATGTTGATCTCACACACTAGTCATTGATAACGATGGGGAGGGGGGTGTTAAAGTTATTTAATCAGAAAATGAATGCCAAAGCTCATATTCCCTAGGCAAGCTTGATATTGGTTTGAATGCTTCTTTTGAGTTACCTGGTTATATGTCTTCATGTTTGTCAGTATTTAAATGGAGGAGAGCCATGCTGAAATTAAAGGGGTGTGGGATATTTAATCTGGTCTGTTTATCTTGTCATCATTTGGACAGTGCTTCCGATTGTCTCCTGCATGTCTGTTTTTCCATGTTGGGAGCTGATAAATAATCAACCTCTTAAAGGCAGAGGTGTTTAAGGAACTTTGGCAGCCTCTTCTTCTTAAGTACTTGGCATCACGCTTCCAAACCCTTCCAATTCCAAAAGAAAGGACTGATCATTCCGACCATATGTTGTTTTGTCATTCAGTGGTTTTGACTTTGCCTGAAGCAGTGTTACTTTATTTATCTATGTGTTTTTACTCATGTCTTGTTCATTCTTCTTTGGAAATAAAAGGCTGAATAATTAAAATAATTAAAAAACTGTGTGTGGTGTTTTTTGGGGGAGGTAGCAATTTGGACTCTAGTTTTCATGGAATCATGTTCACTCCTTCGGAATTAGTGATTTCTTCATGTTCTTTATACATTGTTGATAAAATTTTGCTATTATTTAATGTTGTTACTCCTTCTGGTGTTAATTATCAGTGTTGATGATTTGTGTTTCCCTATGTGTAATTTTCCTGTTGCAGAATGTTAAGGCCTTAATGGGAGTAGAAAAGACTAAAGGATTTTGCCAGATTGTGGTGTCTCCTAACTTCAGAGATGGAATATCCTATTTGATTCAGTCAGCTGGTCTAGGAGGGATGAAGCACAACACGGTCCTGATGGCATGGCCACAGTCGTGGAAGCAGACAGAGAATCGTTTCTCATGGAAAAATTTTGTTGGTATGTGTTTATTGACCTTCTCATTTGCATTTGTAACTCACTGTGTAACTAATGTATTTGCTAGGTGGAGGAAATGTGCTACTGAACATCTGGTGGACAATTGAATATTTCTCCGTATCTGATTTCATCTAAAGTGGGTTTTCTCAGCCCTCTTCAACCATGGCATTGCTTTTTCTTCTAAGCAGGTTGGTCACTAAAATCAGTGTCATGGTTTAGGAATGCTACTTAGCAATTTAGTGCTCCCACTGAGATCTTCCAAATCACACTGCTTGCTTGCCCCTCTTCCTCCTTCCCACCCCCCTTGGGCTGCGTTGGAGAGAAAAATTGGAGGCACGAAAAGCAAAGGTCACAGGTTGAGATAAAGACAATTTACTGGAAGCAGCAATGAGATAAGAAAATTAACAGTAGAAGCAATAGTGTTAATAACAAAAAGTATACAAAAGAGAGCGTGATTCACGTGCAAAAATGTCCACCGTGGAGCTTGACCCAACCACAGCCATGCCACCCCAACCACTCCCTCTGGCTCAGAACTGGTGCCACCTGGCTGTTCCTTCTGGCTTTGAACCGGCGCAGTGCTTATTCAACCAGAAGAAGCCCCTTCTCCTTGGAAGAGACTCCCTTACCCGTGCCCCTGGCAATGACCTGAGGTGGTATAGAATTACCTCTGGGTCCTAGCCATGCCCTCTCCTGGCTGTTGCAAAAATTAACCCTGTCCTGGCTGGAACCAAAACATTATCTACCCCTTATTCTATACGTTTATGTTGTGCCTAGATCCTACACCTTCCAGGTAATATATATATCTATATATACACATGAACAAGTATCATTTCCACAGTCAATATCCATTCCTCCAAGATGCCTCTTGAGTTCGTTCAGTCCATGACTGTGGGTTCTATCTGTCCTAGGTGTCTTCCAGGGCAGGAGGGCTGGTTGTAAGCTGCATGAGGAGCTCACAACTGATTCATCTGTAGTAGTCCATACTCATTGTCCACGTTTAAGTCCACTTCTCAATCCCAAGCCCATCAGTATGTTACATCTCTTTCCTGATGACCTAAGATATCATGGGCCCACTGAGCCGAAAATAATTTCTATATTGCCAGTCCACATTCACCTGAGAGACTTCACTCTTGGCTGCCCAATGCACTTGTCTGTTATTGCGATGTTCTTCAATAGCCTGACTTTTGGGTATGTATGCATCTACATAGCATGCTTTTACAGCCAGCGTCTCTAGCCAGGTAGCGAATTGCCACAATTCAGCAGACCAGCTACCTTTACCTCTGTGCTGCTAATAGGTCATTTTCTGTAGTTCTAGCCATGCCCACGGAGCATTTGCTACCATCCATGAGTCAGTGTACAGCTAGAATGTTGACCATGTCTTTTGTTCAGTAATACTTGAAGCCAGCTCGATGGCATCCAGCTCCACAACCTGATTTGATCCACCTTGCCCATCAATAGCTTCTGTGACTCACCACACAGGACTCCTTACAGCAGCTTTCCATTTTCCATGTATCCCTACAATATGGCAGGGACTATCAGTAAAGAGAGCATAACATCTTTCATTTTCTGGTAGCTGATTATATTGTGGGGTCTCCTCAGCATGTGTCACCTTTTCCTCTTCTGATGTTAGTATGAAATTTTCAACTTTGGACTAGTTTATGATGACTTCCAAGATCCCTGTGTAATCGGGGTTTCCTGTTCAAGCTCGCTGTGTGATCAGCATGACCCACTTACTCCACATAACATCAGTGGCATGATGTGTGGAAAGGATTTTCCCTTTGAGCATCCAGTCTAGCACTGGCATTCAGGATGCCAGGAGGAGCTGTGCTTTGGTGCCCACCACTTCTGAAGAAGTTTGAACCCCTTTATAATATCCAGTTATAATGCCAGTAGCCCTTTTTCAGATGATCTTTGTATTGTTGGAGTTAGATAGTTGCCTGAAGCACTGTTTGTTCTCCTTTCATTGACGTCAATGCCAATGAGTAGAATACAAGGATGGCACACGCGGTACTAATTTCTGCCATGTGGATTGTGTACAATGAACCTCATCTGGATCTACAGGGCACTGTTTGTCATTTGAATCCCTATAGATTACCTTCAGCACAGCTCGTTCTCTCAAGTACTGGTTAGCTTTCTCCGTGCTGTTCCACCTGCTTGGGTACACTAGGTCATCCTTGAGAAAATACCTTTCCTTCATGTTTGACAGCAGTTGCCTCCAGAGGCTGGGTGTTTCTGTCTTCTTCCCAATCCCCTTGCCAGTGCTGACATCCCAAATCTGAGATCCCAGTTGCTTGGCTTCACTACCGTCTAGTTTTGGATCAGCAGCAATGTCCCAGCATCAGAGCAGCTAAGTCACTAGGGGCTCACCTGACTAGCCGCTGAAATTTTTTTTGCGTATCTTACAGCTCACCTGGAAGTAGGGATTGGGTGATTATCTCTGGCCCTGCCTGTTCCTCCTGTTGTGAGGGCCCTCCTTCCTCTTCATACCTCACTAAGTGAACTGATTTTGTCTTGGATTTCTTTTTCTATATAGGAGCAACTGCTACTGGCACAGGTTGGTCCTCTGGTTCAACTGCAGTTTGAGTGGCCACAGTGTGTGTTGGTCTGCTTTCCTCCTCTTCCCCCTGAGACTGCTTTCTAGTATCGAGAAATGTCCCATAAGTAGTAGCCAGGGCCCAGCACACTGCGTAATTTCACACCTCCCTGGAATTGCCACAGCATTTTTCTTCGAAGTATTCTGTCACTTTATCAGGGTCCTGTAGTTGCTCAGGAGCGAAGTTCCAAACCATTGGAGCAGAATAATCCTTCAAAACCTGGCCCATTTTCTCCCACCTTCCATGTCACTTATGACTATACACCCTTGGGGTAGATCTCTGAATAATCTCCCTAGAAAACTCCTTCTCTCTAAACATGGTGTAGGCTGAGGAGCCCTGACAGGCTTAGTGCTAAAAATATGATTTCCTTATTAATTTTCCTTAACATCTAAATGGAATTCAGAATTCTCAAGATGTAACGGGATGAAGGGGGTAGAAAAGGCCAGGAAAAGGGGGTGAAAAGCTGGGGAAAATCATCCTCCCTTGATCCCCCCACAGAGTGTGTATGGTTAATAAACATGCAAAAGTAGTGCCCAAGGTAAGAGTAGGAGAGCAACACTCAATATACATCCCAAAAGACCACCGTTGCCCTTGATGTTATCATGTCATAAACTGATATCCCACAGTACATCAGGAAAGAAATCCTGATCCCTCTTCCTACTCTGAAAAATAACATGAGGAGCACATACAGGAATATATACAGGATTAGGTACCACTCCCACATGAACAGACCAAGCAACATTGTGACCAGTGGCTCCGTACCTAAATCAAAAAATGCCTCGATCAAATTTGTTTCCAACCTGTTCTGGGAAGTCTGTTATCTCAACCCATTGTGCCTTACCTCAGACACCAAATAAAGACTGTTGTGGTTTAGGAATAGTACTCTCCAGTTTAGTGTTCCCACTGACACACTCCAGACCATGCTGCTGCTCTCTCCCTTTTGCTCTTCCCCTGTGGCTGGTTGGAGAGGAGAATTGCAGGCACAAAAGGTAAAGATCACAGGTTAAGAACAACATATTGGAAACTGCAACAATGTTAATAACAAAAAATTTACAAAAGAAAGAATGATGCACATGCAAAAATGCTCACCATGAAGCTCCACCTGATCGCAGCCATGCCACTACAACCGCTCCTTCTGCCTTTGAACTGGTGCTACCCAACCACTCCCTCCAGCTTGGAGGACCAGAAGGAACCCCTTCTCTTTGGAAGAGACTCACTCCTGCTTCTGGCAATGGCCTGAAGTGGTGTAGAATAATCTCCAGGTCCTAGCCCCACCCCTCTTTGCTACTGCAACAATTAACCTTATCTCTGCTGGAGCTAAAACACCCAGGATATTCCTCTTTTGCCTCAGCAGAATCTGGGAGGGTTTAAAGTTTTTAATCTAAAACAAAAGCAAAATCTGTGAATGAAAACTAGGAGTTCTTGATTAAATGTCTTGTTTTCCCTTACAGATACTGTACGAGAAACAACTGCAGCTCAACAAGCGCTTTTGGTGGCTAAAAACATTGACTTATTTCCAACAAATCAAGAACGTTTTACTGAAGGAAATATAGATGTGTGGTGGATTGTTCATGATGGTGGTATGCTGATGTTGCTGCCTTTTCTCCTTCGACAGCACAAGGCAAGGACAACAGAAAATGGCTGGGCTTTAGTTTTCTAGTACTGGATGGTTCTAAGCATATCTATTAAATACTCCTTCACCTTGTTCAAATTATGCATGGTAATAGCAATTACAATGTCATAAACTATTATAATGTATGTTTTTGGTAGGTTTGGAGAAAATGTAAAATGCGTATCTTCACTGTCGCTCAAATGGATGATAATAGCATTCAAATGAAGAAGGATCTTCAGATGTTCTTATACCACCTTAGACTGAACGCTCAAGTGGAAGTTGTTGAAATGGTTTGTTACTACGTATTTTTAAGGTGCAACCGGGACTAAACTTGGGAAAACAGATTTAGCTTTTTTCTAAAAAAGAGATATTAGCCCAAATACAGAAATTGAATGATTGCAATCCCACAAAGAACAAGAAGTTAAGAATCGTTATCTTACCATGTTACAATGCTAGTGTACGTGGTGGTGAGTTTAATGGGTTTGTCAAGTAGAGTTCAAGATGTTCGATGTGTTAATTCTTACTTTATGAGGACTAATCCATACAGCAATTCAGGAAGGAAAACGCTTGAATTTTTAGCAAGCGGTGAAATGGAAGGCTGAATGTGCTTAATCTAATAAGCTATGACATATGGTATGAGACCGGATGAACTTGTCCATGTCTCCAACTTCTATAAGAATACCTCTCTGGAATAAGAAATCTCTAGGCTCAAACGAGAGTTGTTTTTGGCATCGCCAGCCTCAGCCAGCACTGAACAGCAAGACAGTATAGCTACAGTTTCACAAGTTAAGATAGTGACAAAATGAATTTTGTAACTTTTTTCCTTTTTTAAATATGGGACATAAACTGTTTAAGAGAAAGGACTAAAGCTATACTCTGTCTAGGTCCACTTCTTTTGGAAATTAAGGATGTAATTTCCAGCACTAGAAGGTGACTAGTATAATGTCCAAAGTAAGAGTAATGGAAAAAAAAAAACCCAACCGAAATTTTACTTATTCTGAAGTGAGATGAAGATGAGTAAGCTGGTTCAAAATTTCTACCACCACTAGTTTCTAGAATCACTAGAATTTACAAAAAAAATTTATCGTCCTAATCAATCATAAAACAATTTTAAGAATTGTTTTAATTACTTAGGAAATAATAACTTGTGAAAAATTTAGTGTTCTTTGCTTAGACTGCTAAATATGAAAGTCTGAAATGCTGTGGCATGTGCAGTTGAAACAACAAAGAGTGCCATAAAAAGGTTCGGCCTTGGCTGGATTTTGAGCAGAAGACAGTATAGAAAGTTGTGCTGGTTTCAGCTGGGGTAGAGTTAATTTTCTTCGTGGTGGCTGGTATGGGGCTGTGTTTTGTATTTGTGCTGAACACAGAGCTGAGAATATAGAGATGTTTGTGTTATTGTTGAGCAGGGCTTACTTGGAGCCAAGACCTTTTCTGCTTTTTGTACTGCCACACTGGCAAGGAAGTTCGGGGAGGTTGGGAGGAGACACGGTTGGGACAGATGACCCAAACTAATTAAAGGGATATTCCAGACCATATGGTATCATGTTCAGTATATAAGGTAGAGAGAAGAGGGAGGAAGGGGGGAATGTTTGGAGTGATGATGTTTGTCTTCTCAAGTAACAATTATGCACGATGGGGACCTGCCCATGGGAAGCAGCGAATTAATTCCTTGTTTTTCTTTGCTTGTGTGCACAGTTTTTGCTTGTCCTATTAAACTGTCTTTATCTCAACCCATGAGTTCTCTAGCTCTTATCTTTCTGATTCTCTCCCAAATCCACTTGTGGGGGAGTGAGTGAGAGTCGGCATGGGCCTTGGTTGCTGGCTGGTGTTAAACCACTACAGAAATACAATTTATTCTTTTCTTCTGTGGGTAGCATTTAATTCTGAGAATCTTTCACAGGATAAGAGATACCTTACAAGTCAGTGACAACAGAGGTGACTGCTGTAGATTTTTATGTTGTAATTTAGTTTCGAGCCAATGTGAGATTGTATGCCGGAATTTCTTCCTAATGGCTTCTGCTTATGAACATTTCTCACATTTCTCTGATGCAAGGATAGTGTGTTCTTTCTGCCTCTGGACAGTTTTTAAGGAAACAAGTGTACACACATGCTCAGGTCGCAGCAATGCAGACCCAGTTTACATAAGTGCTTTCAACTCTCACTTCTGCAGCCTAGTTGGAACAGAATAGTGGAAAGTCTGTTGCAAGTACCTAAAATTTAGATAAAACCACAATAATATTGTTACAGTAGGATATTTCACTGTATGAAATTGCTGTTTGAGTATTAAGTTTTAAGAATGAGGACAGAAGTGATTAATGAATTATATGCTTAGGATTGCTCTAATGCCATGAATGCATCCAGGACTGCCGAATGAATGCAGGTATGAGAGATACGCTGTCTAAATGTTGTTCTTCTAAGTAGTACTTCTGGTGTTTCTAATGCCAGTTTATTTTGCAGTTTGAAAATGATATTTCTGCGTTCACGTATGAGAAGACACTTATGATGGAACAGCGATCTCAGATGCTAAAACAGATGCAGCTATCAAAAAATGAAAGGGAAAGGGAGGTAGGAACTTCGACTTGACAAGATGTTCCATGAAAAATCTGAAAGTACTATCTTTTGGCTGTGGCTTCTAATCAGTTTCTAACTAGTTAAAAACTTTCATAACTGCATTCTGTGTTTCTCTACAACCTGTTTTACTTTCCAGGGTAAAGTTATGTGGGAAAAGAAATAATTTTTTATTTCAACAGATTTAAGAGTTTTCCTGTTCTTGTTGAGTGTAAGTGTTAATTAGCAAAACATTTGAGCATCAGTGTGGAATACATTCTGAGTCTTCCAAACTTGACATCACTAGCTAAGGTTCATGATTATACAACTGGACTGATTAGCTTTGATTGTGATCTCATCTTAGGATCATAGAATCATTTAGGTTGAAAAAGACATTTAAGTCAAGTCCAACCACTTACCTAACAGTGCCAAGTCTACCACTAAACCATGTCCCTAAGTGCCATATCTACATGTTATTTAAATACCTCCAGGGACCTCAACTTCAGCCACCTCCAAAGACAGCCCATTCAAATGCTTGATAACCCTATCCGTGAAGAAAATTTTCCTACTGTCCAATCTGAACATCCTCTGGTACTACTTAAGGTCATTTCTTCTTGTCCTGTCACTTATTACTGGGGAAAAGAGACTAACCCCCACCTCACTACAACTGTCTTCCAGGTAGCTGAATAGAGTGAGAAAGTCCTTCCTGAGCGTCCTTTTCTCCATGGTAGAGATCCCTACCTCCCTCAGCCACTCCTCATATGGCTTACAAATACACCATATTACACAGTATAATACAAATTTGTTCAAATCACACCGACTGGTAAAAAACCAGTTTCTGCATTATTTTGAATGTTTTATGCATCAACTAATTTCTTTCTGGAACCTAAATTAGGTCAGTAAACTATAATCCTATAGTATCAAGATGGAAATACTGTTTTTGCTGCTCCGCTATCCTTACTATTTTGCATATTTAGCAATAAGCTCCATTCAGCTGTATTTTTATGAATATTTTAACTTACAAGTCCTTTCCTTTTGGCTTGTGCTTCTTACCCCCTCATCTATTCTGCTAACTGTTTCAGTATTATAAAGACTTCTTAGTGATGTAGAAGATAGTGACTGCTCTGGCTTATCATCACATAATTGATTTCTGTCCCATGGCAAAGAAGAGAACTCTACTGTGTTTAACTGCTCATTTGTAAAACAGCTAGATTTTTCTTTCTTGTGGCTTTTCTTTTTTTCTGTTAATTGCACACGTTCGAGTAGTTTGGTGGGTTTATGGATTTTTCCTTTTATTTTTCTTCTTCTCTCTATTAATTTTTCCACCTCACAGGATTTTTTTAAGGTTCCTAAAAATGCCTGCTATTGTTACAGTGATGTGATGCTGTACATCCTCTTTCTTATTCATGTCATGGTAGTTTTCTTTCAATTTGAGCCTGCCTAACATCTTTTCAGTAAAAAACCAAACATTTCTGTACATCTTATTCAGTTTTATTGTTTCTTTATTGAATAGTAGTATTTTTCCAGTGGAGTTTGAGTGATTTATCTGTTGTAGATTTTGAAGGATCTAACTTCCACATTTAAGAATATTAGGAACTAGTGCTCTGAAGTCTATAGCACATAAATTGCAGAGCAGATGAAAGAATTTCTCCTCAGCTCTGAGCTGGTTGGAATCTGGACTATATTTCAGAGTATTGTTTGCTTGGAAGTTTTTATTTCTTTCTATTCCCTCTATATAATTTTCTTTCTTTATAACTCACTTTTATCTGAACTTAACCATCACCATTATAGCTTCAGTTTCTTTCTTCTTATCAAGCAGGGTAAAATCTGAGTGTGTTAGTTTAAAAAAAGTCTAGTTTATAGTGGGCAGGAGAAAGCTGCTCAAAGCTTTTATTGTGTCTGGCACAGAGCCAATCGCTGAAAGCTCTGGCAGTGGGCAGGTTACTAGCCCAATTAGAGAAGTTGGTAGCACCTCTGTGATGACATATTTAAGAAAGGAAAAAAACTGTGGGAAGCTCTCTTTTTTCCTGCCCTCTGAGGGTTGGCAAGGGAGCTGCCAGGGCCCTTCCCAGCGTAGCCACCGAGGCCCTTCCTAGCACGGCAGCCAGGGCCGCATCAGCGAGGGAGCCATCCCAGCGCCACGAGAAGCTACACGGCCAAGACCATATGGCCAGGACCAGCACGAGGAGCACCCGTGAGGCTGGGGTGGCGCAGCCGAAAGTGCATGGCCAGAGCCCTAACATAGCTGGGGGAGGCCATGCGGCTAGGGCCTGCCCAGGGCCAAAGCCCTCCTGAGGGCGGGAGCAGCGTGGCCAGGGCCGCCTGTGTGGTGCCAGCAGGGACCATGTGGCCAGCGATGAAAATATGGTGAACAATTTCCCGACACGAAACACAGACAAGATCAACCTTTTCAGTGCAGCAAAGTTCTATAAGAGCTTTTCAATTGATAGAACTTGAGAACAATATTACCCATGGACACCAACTTTCTTCTGAGTCAGGGAAAAGGAAAAGTGAGGACACGTGAGGAGAGCCAACAGGGCAGCACCAAGGTCTGTGAAAAGAGGGAGGGGAAGGAAGTGCTTCAGGCATTGGAGCTGAGATTCTTCTGCAAGCCATGGTCAGGACTACGATACAATGAATTGTTTCCCTGTAATTCGTGAAGTGCATGGGGGAGATGCAGAGATTCATGCTCAGCCCATGAGGAAAAGTGCTCATGCTTGAGCGTGTGGATGCTGAAAAGCTGTAATCTAGTGAGGAACTCGAACAGAGAGAGAAGACCCTTGCTTCCAGAGATAGAGAAAGAGAGCCCTTGCTTCCAAACTAGAACAGCTTCTCCTTAAAAGACTAAACCTCATGAACTAAAATGACTCACAATGTGTGGTTTTGGGAAGACTGCACCGTTCGTGTAAGGGACTCACGTTACAGCAGGTCAAGCAGGCTGCTATTCATGAAAGTTAAAACCATGCTGGAAAAGTTCACAGAGAGCTATCTCCCATGAGAAGGATCTCACAGCACAGCAGAAGAAAGAAGCTGCTTTCCTCAAGCATACTGAAGGGAAGATTTTTAGGAAGTGAAAGACAGACCGAAACCCCATATTTTTTGTCTCCTTGCCCAGTCGGTGGGAAAGAGGGAGGGACTGGGAAGCAAAGGGGTTCTAAAGGTTTATTTTAGTTCTCGTTACCCTTTTTACTTTTAATTCTGTTAATAATAAATCTTTATACTGTCTGAGTTTTGAACCTGTTTTGCCTTAGAGTGCCCCTAATTCTTGTCTCAACTCGTGAAGTTTTCTTTTTAATTTCCCTTCTTCTGCTCAGCTATAGCAGAGGAAAGTAAGTGGATAGTTTTTCATGGGTGCCTGGCTTCTAGTCAGTCGTAATCCCGACCCTGAGACATTCAAAATATCACTGAATTTATTCCATAGTAAAATAGTACTGTAATTAAACCCTTGGTAATTCCAATAACCCCTAGTATTTACTGCCTTGTCTAAGAATAAAAGTTGTGTCTATCTATTGTTTCTGATCAGGATATCTAAATCTACCTTGTTCTTTTGTATTTTCATAAGAGAATGTCGTTTATTCATGTCTTCACTTCCTCTGGAGCTGCAAGATAAGTATATGAACTCAGTATGCCAGGCCCATTCTTACTCTGATCATCTTTTCTTAAATGAGCTGAGCCATTCTTTTCATTTTTTTGGTGACCTCCAGAACATTTCTTTTATTAGTATCACTAGTTCAAATTAGTATTGCTTTTCTTTTTATGGTCTATCTCCAGGCATTCAAATATAACCTGGTGTTCCACCTTTGAATGGTTAGTGGAATTTGGTTTCCTGTTACCACCAAGATTAGTACTTTAACCTCACTTTTGTGTGTGTACGCCTTCAAATGAGGCTCAGACCTTCTCAAAGAGGAGCATTTGGTTTTGTACAGTGTTCTTTTGCTCTTTCAGTCATAGGCATGCTTTTATCCCTGAGCAGTCACCCTCACCCTCCCTTCTCCTGTGACTTTTAAAAATAGAGCTGATTTGATCTTGCCTCTGGGTTTTCTTGTAGAATTGGGGATTGAGGACTCATCAGATTTATGTTCACCTTTTTTGAAAACTTAGTCAATTTGCTTCTATTCAGGTGTACATATAACATGTGCCTGCAAAGCATAAGATAGGCAACTTATGTGTAACTGGCAAACATTTATTTATTTGACTTTGTCGATAGCACTACAAAGGGGAAGGAAAATGTACAGCCTCATTCACTTTCTTGCTGCCGTTTTTGGTGGTTGTTGGCTTCTTTCTCTGGTTAATCCTCACTAAGGACTCTTGGGCCAGGCAGTGACAATGGGACCTGTGAGAAGGTAATAATCCTTTCCCCACTGAATTATGTTGGGTTGTGCTGTTAGGTAAGATTGGCAGAAATTTGGGTGCATGCAGGTGAGGAGCAAAATTATAGTTTGTGAATCATTAGATTTTTAGGTTTTTAGAGCTGGAAAGTAGCTTTCCCACATGCTTTAATTTTTTTCATGCTTTTGATTGTAATTGAGTAAAAAAATTCACCTGAATATATACAGATATGAAAGGAGGTGACCCTCCCAAACAAGTGAATATTTGAGCTTCCCATAGAGACTGAAAGACTCGACTGGCTTCATGTTTTCACAAATGTCTGTAAAGCGACTTCATAACTAACTACTAAACATTTTGAAAAGAGCCTTATAAGCTGATACCACATCTCATCTATTCAAATGAAGAAGAATATGATATCTTCTTTTTTCTGTAGACTTTTTTTTTGTCATTGGTAACCTTTTTGTCCCAGATTCAGAGCATCACAGATGAGTCTCGAGGCTCAATTAGAAGAAAAAGCTACTCCAGTCCATTGTCCATTGCCCAAGATGCTCAGGCACTGCTGACTAATGATTATCAAGAGGAAGAGGTAGTTGGATGTAGTGCTGACTAGATGTATTTTCCATTGCAACACTTGAAGTGCCACTATTGCAAACTGAACTACGCATGAGCAACTTAATCATTCATTGTTATGGAGGAGTTTTTAATAATTTTTTCTACATTCATTATCTTACCCTGTATTTCTTGTCTCTAGATGATGCTTCTGTGACATGAACTATATTCTCTTTCTCACACTTATTTTCTATAAAAGAATCACATCTGAGAGTGCCTGTTTTCTTAAGAGCCAGAAGCAGGGTGTTACATTAATAAACATATTTCATGCTTTCACAAACCATTGACTTCCTTTGTAGCTCCTCTATTGAAATACTGAAGATTCTCGGAGACTGCATTGATATACTAGGTCTTTTAAGGAGATTTCTATGCTTATTTGCAAGCCGTTATTAACCCATATATGTCATTACTGCATTCAGCATAGTGACGTGTCAAGGAAATGGACTGATGTAATCAATGAGTTTAGTGTGCACTTGAAGTGTTGCTCGTATCTAACATGTGTAGCCTAGTTTGTAGAAGTGCTGTATACCATTTTATTTCCCTTTCATCATGGAGTGAGAGAGCAACATGTTGTGTTTCATGAATCGAATTTGATATCAAAATAACACTAACAAGAATGTGGTTTTGTTGTGTTTGCATTTTTATAAACGTGTATTATAGGTCCAGAATTTCTCTTGGTCTCACTGTCTTTCTAAACATAGCAAATTTTCTTCCATTGAAGCATAGTTTCAATGATCTCATCTTAGAGTTGTTCCTTTGAAATTCTAGTTAATCAGATATTGCTGCATGGTATTTACAATATTAGCATGTATTTGTTAGCTTTTTTCATTCTCGTGATAGAACTGTATTCACAGGAACTTCTGATGTGTAGTCTTGAATCATCATTTGATCATCTGTGAACGTAGGAAGACCATGAAACTAACAGATATTTATGTGAACCTCAGAACTGAACTCTAGAATTTGGGAATCCTGAAGGATAAGGACTGGGAAATAATTTAGGGAATATGCAGAAGCTCAAGGGCATTTAAAACCACCTGCAATTACAGTTTGTGAACCACTAGAGGAATTGCTTTTCTGAGAATGAAAGTAGTATTCTCATCTGCTTGGGTTTTATTCATGCTTTTTGTTGACCTGCACAAAATTCTTAGTCAACATAGATGTGGAGGGACCACGACAACCTCTAACGTGAGTAATTGAGGTTCCCAAATGGAACAGGATCTTCAACTCACGATATAACAAGTCTCTGAATAGCTTTCAGAACTGCTAAACATCTTAAAGAAAAAGCAAAAAAACAAACAAACAATCACAGGAAAAAATAAATACCACCTCCAAACCAGAAAACTCCAAAGCATGAAAAGAATCCTACCCCCAAATACCGATTCACTTATAATTGTCAGAGTCTAAGGTACTTAAATGTATTTGTGTTGCATTTGATGGAAATAGAGAAGTCTATGGAAAAAGTATTACGAGGGAAAGTAAGTAAATAATGTGTTAAATATTTAATCTTTCTTTCCTCCAAAGAAGCAAGGGGAATGGCAACTAGAAAACACAATATTCTTCTAACATGCATATGCGCTTTTGTGTTCTTGAAGTTGATTTGCATTTCTACTGTTAAAAGGGAAGAGAAGGCCACTTCATGGCTAGGTTGGTTGGGTTTATTGTAATCTTGCAGGCATAAATAATCTAGTTTAATAATCTAAATCTACAGCTAGCCTTCAATTCAGCCAGTCCTGTACTGGAATCATGAGAGTCATGTGGTAGTTCAGCTAAAGGCATGTGAAATGGCCGAGGTTTACAACAGTATCTGTGAAATAATGTGACTCGTGAACAACGAGAGTACTAGCTTTCAAGAACTGGCAAAACACCTTGATGTTGATAAAGTATTCTCTGGCGAAATTCAGCTTCACTTGAGTTCATTACAAAAGTAATGTTCCAGATAAGATGTAGTCTTGGAAACATAAACAAATAAGTACATTTTTACAAGCAATTTCACTTCATGCTGAAGTCACAGTAGTCTCATAATTGTTCACAAAGTAAGGTGCATTTTTCTTCAGCTTATTTGGTTCTACTGTTGTGAAATTCCTTTTCAAAATTTTAATAACATGTAATTTAAAGTGCTGGTTTTGGCTGAATCTTGAGGTGATTATTTGTTTTATGGCCAGGCCCAGCTGATCCATGATAGAAACACTGCCTCACACTCAGCTCCACAAGTCAAAGCAAGTATGGCTGCTGCTGTGCCAGAGAAAGTGCAAATGACCTGGACTAAAGAGAAGTTTGTAGCGGAAAAGCATAGAAACAAGGATTCAAATGTGTCTGGCTTTAAAGATATTTTCAACATGAAGCCGTAAGTACGCATGTGGTATTTGGAGCTTTTCATTTCATTGTGTATTTTAATGGGCAGAGGGGTTCTAGTTGGTTGTTTTATCTGGGTTTTGTTTTTTAAGAAATTCTGCTTTATTTAAAATTGAATGCAAAAGTAATCTTTTCGTGCACTTCATTTTAATGGCATCCTTATAAAAATAGCATGGACTTGAGTGGAATTACTGTAAAAAGAATGCTTCGAGTGAAGTTTAAATATGACAGACTTCAAGCTGTAAACTCAACTTCTGGATTGTACCAGAAAGCATATATGTTAAAACGTTTAATGATAAGTTTTTCTTTCTTCCTGGGGGTGAAAAATTAGTGCATTTTTATTGTGTTTGGTATTAGAGGGAGTACCAAAGAAACAGTCTTTCAATACATTTAGCTCGTGGTTTTGATTTTGGGTGCATGTTTTTTTGGTATGGGTGGTGTTTTGTTGGGAAGAGAAGAGCCTTGGGTTTTTGGGGGGTTTTTTTGGGGTTGTTGGTTTTTTTGGTTTTTTTTGGTTTGGTTTTTTTTGGGTGGTTGGTTTTTTTAAGGACATTCAGCCCTCATCCTGTAAATGAAAGCAATATAAAATTTGTGTAAATATATGTATATATATATCTTGCTATATTAATTATTTCCTGTTTTAAATATTCCTTAATGTCTTTTTCTTAAATGGATAAGGGCTACTCCTTGTGTCAAACCAATGTAGTAGACACAAAAACAATAGCAGAAGGAAATCAGCTTGTTTGTTTCCTCATGTTGTGATTCTAAGTACTCGCATGCATCTTTTCTTAGTTCTGGAAGAATGCACTTAGAAGCATAGCTTAAATTCTTTTCTGCACATGACCAAACCAAAACTGTGCATGTCAAGGGAAATCTTAATATCTAAAGGAAATGTATCTTGAATCTAGGACTTGCAGGCAATGCAGTTAGAAAGCATATTTAAAATCAGTACCTTAAAATCCTAAGTTTTTTTGTGGATTTGCTTTGAGCTCTTTAGACACAGTTTGCCTTCTGCACATTCCAAAAATTATTGTGCTCATGCTCTAAAGCATTGTCCTGGGCTGCATAATACTCTAATCGTTAAGGGTTTTTTAAATCAGTATCTTCGAAATATTTCTCATCACTACTTTAGAATTGTGCAAGACAGTGATTTCAGATATTATTATTTTAAAACTACAATGTGTAGTTGGGGTAGAAATTACAGTTCAAACTTGGTGTGCCTGTACAGTATATTAATATTGTTAACTTAATAATGTACCTGATGGCAAAATTTTTTTTTTCTATGCATTTGCTTCCCTTTCACGTAGAGAATGGGGAAATCTGTAAGTTCGAATTTCACTTCACTTAAACAACATAGGCTGGGTTCTCTGGTTCTTGTGATATTGTACATTGTATGCATGTTTCTAAATCAGAATTTCCAATGCATGTATTCTTTTGTTCCTTGTTTAATACAATGTGATTTAGCATGTCACTGAAAATATATTCATCGTTGTGACTTGTTAATGTTCTCTTAAATATTATCAACTTTCTATTCAAGCTAAGTCACAAAACATGTGTTTTAGTTTCCGTAAGAATATAAACCTTGACAGTACTCCTCTGCACCAGCACAGTATTTAGTGTTTTAATTAACTACATTAAAAATTTAATATATTTTTATTCTTGAAGAAGAGCCTCCAATTGTGCTATAATTACTTGGACAATAAGGAATATTTGTTCACAAAGGGAACTTTCATGTTTCATCAAAAGTCAGTTCTTGCCTGCCTTCTACCAACCCATGCATCTGTAGAAAAAACATAAGTTCAGACATACATGGCGCATGACAGCACACAAAAATGGGTTACTACATCTCTTGAGTGAAACTCACTCTGCTTTCAGAGTTCAGCATTTCCTTAATTTTATCTGCTTAACAAATTGAGCTTCTTATGAAAATTTTGGAAGTTTACTTTATCTATGTATGGTTTTGGTTCTATCAGTGCTTGAAGGATAGGTGATGTTAGTCAGCCTCAGTTCACATTTTACACAACGTGAGCCTTTATTTCAGTGGTGAATTTTTGCCCGCTCTGCCACAAAGTTACACCCTGCATTTTATTTTTAGTTTAACAATGTTTCAGCTTCAATACTCTGTTACACAGTCTTGCCTCTCTTCATAGTTCTTGTTTGGTCTTCTCAAGATGCAGTTCTTCTTCTAAAAAACTGAGCTTCAAGCATTCCCTTGTTCCATATATTGTTTTTGTACAGTTGCTTCTTAGGATAGATGGCCACCACGATAGAAAATCTCCCAGGAGGGACTGATAAACTCAGTTTTAGAAATGTCATTCTCTTGTTGGGGGAAGATCAGGGGTTGCAGAGCATGGAGAATTAATTTAATTGTTAAGGCTGGTTTCCACTGGCCACTAAATTTCAGGCCAAATGCCTTTTAACTATTTTTTTGTTTTAATCTACTTTTGGGCAGCAGGTCTTTTGGATAAATGGATTAAATTAGAGTTTGAATATTTTGGTAACACTGTAGCATGTTTCCAGCCATGGCTAACTTTACACAGATAGCTGTTTCTCTGGCACTGTGAGGAAACTGATCTTCTATTTTGTTCTGAAAAACAACTAAACCATACAAGAGAAATACTAAAATAAGGACATTTTTTTTAATTCTAGCAGTTTTTTCTTCTTGTGCACAAATCTGCAACAATTTCATTTGTAGATGCAATAAGGAAAATATTAAGTAATGCTGACAATGTAAGGGGATTGGCTCATTTTCACTTTACTGCTTGCTGCCTTATTCTTATGGTGTGAGAAGCTAGTAATTTTTTCAAAATTCTATGGTGCTTCTGAATTTTCTTCACCGGCTTATAGAATTTTGTAATGTTTCCAAAGGAGCATGAGTAAAATCTTGTACTGTACAGCATAAATACTGTGATCTTTCCATTGCATTCCTGTAATTTTGTTGTCTGTAAATTCTTGTATAAATCCAGTTACTTTTTTATATAACTCAATAAACTGGATTCTTAGTGGTTCTTGTCTGAACTTTAATTTCTACTGAAACCTAGATTTTTATTCATCTTGGTAAAAGATAAATGACAACAGGAAGATTTGTACATTCTGACAATTTACTTAGAACTGCTTGAATTTCAAAGTTAAATGTTCTTGTCAAAGGTATTGCATTTTCTTATTTATTTTGAATATGTACAAATTCTAATGTCCATGAAAATAGCTTCTTTTACATACTTATAATTTCAATTAAATAGCATATAATTCAATTGCATGAGTATTATGACAATACTTAAAAATGTTTCTTTGCATGCTAGAAATCAGTCAAATGTGAGAAGAATGCACACTGCTGTGAAGCTCAACGGAGTAGTGCTTAATAAATCACAGAATGCTCAGCTAGTTCTCCTGAATATGCCTGGACCTCCTAAAAACAGAAAAGGGGATGAAAACTGTATCCTGTACTGTATTGATTCCATATTTCTTTAACTTGAGAATTCAATCTTTGTGATTCTGCCATTACCTGTTGGGATAACCATTAGTAAGTATGGTAAGCATAAGTCTGCCTTTAAGAAAACGACACAGAGAGAGTTATAAATAATCTTGGTAGTGGTGAGGGAGGGGGGTTTTTATTGATATAAAGCATTTCTTAACTTTGAACTGATTTTAAAATTTCCTGCTTTTATCCTTTTTTAGGTGAGTAGGGCAAAACTAGGAATTTCCTCCAAGTTAGGACTCACTTCCACTTGAATAACCAGGTAATGGGACAGTAAAGGTTGACGCAGAAAAAAATCTTTGATTAAATTGTTGAACTCTATTTTTGCATTGTATCTCGGAATTTATGAGAGATTACTAGCTCTTTTGTTTCTCTTCTGAATAAATTCCTTGACCAGATGGTATTTCAGACATGGAATTTCTGGAAGTTCTGACAGAAGGTCTGGATAGAGTTCTCCTAGTCCGAGGCAGTGGACGTGAAGTGATCACCATTTATTCTTAGTCTATTTGCATGTGTTTTTCAAACACAACACACTCCCACCATATGAAAACAATTCTTTGCCATAATTTGAGCAGCTTCATTGTGTTCTAGTGCATTGAAAATTACCTGCAAGCTGAATCTTCTGATGATGTTTTTTCCTAGTAAGATGTTATATTTAAATAATATTTTAAGCAGATTTATGTAGAAAATATTTCTATGGGGAATTGATAAATGGTGGATGGGTTAGGATATTTATATGTAGCATATTCTGACACTTAAGCTGTGGTAAAACAAAAAAAATGGTAATGCAATCGTATTTTTAAAGATAGAAACGTAAGCAACTTTTGATTATTTTAAACTTTGGTCTGCATCTAAATAAAAGGGAAGGGTTGTAGGAAAGGTTGTCTTTTTTCCTTACCAAAATGCTGCTGTGTTGCTTCTGTTGGAGTTAGTCCTGGTTCAGGAACCTTCCTTCAGAGATTTATACCGCCAGTCGAATTTGTCTATGACGTGCATGTAGTGTTTCCCTGAAGTTCATTATTTGCCACACCTGTTAAAAATAATATTTCTGTATTTAAAATACTTAGGTAGCTGAAAGCACCAGGTGATCGCAAATAGACAAGCTGCGTGGGTTCTTCTCTATGAGATACTAGCTGTTACCGTTATACTGCACGATTATACCAATGATGAAATATGAGAGCATCCAACTCATAGGAAGGCTATGGTGCAGAAACTCCACCTGGTTCCAAATATAATTTAACAGTTGATAAACCACAGCAAGGTGGTTAATGAAATGCAGTCTCTTGTTTTCAGATATGTATATTTTGAAAATGTTGTATGTACGCGCTGCTGTTTGAAATAAAATCTGCTTTTCTGAGCTGAACAAGCTCCTAAGTTTTTTTTTTGAAATTGTTGAACAGTTTAGCTTAGGTGCTCCATAGAAAATTTTGCTTCTGTTATAATTCTGTTCCTTTTCAGGCACTCTTTAGTTTTGTAAATGTTGTTTAAAGTGTATCAGAAGATTGTTCTGCTTGAAAAGAATGGGTCTATTTAAACATATAAACGATTACTTTGGTTTTTCTTCTTCTTATTCCTTTATAATACAATCAAGATGTCTGTTGGTCAGACTAGAACAGAAGTCACGCAGTACCCAAGTACCTGGCTAGGCTTAAGGCCAGTGTTTTTGTCATAACACCCTCAGGCGAAGAAAAAAGCACTTGGAAAGGCATGCTGCACACCAGAATTGCCCCCATATTCCACTGAGTGTGGCTGCAGCTATATGCCTTGAGTTAGGAATAGCTTTATGCATAGGCACTCAGAGGTACCTTGGGGGTACACCAAAGACACTCCAGGGGCTCTGATGGGCAATGAAAGGCACGTGGAGGCCCTGTGGATAGATCAGAAGGCATCTCATGATCCTAGATTTGCACAGCAGATTAGCAGAATTTAACAGCATTCTCAGACCAGTGAGGAGGAGAAGAACATCAGCAGATGCCCCTCCTGCACTCCAGATGGCTTTAGGCTTTTCGTGGAACAAATTAAAAGGAACTCCATGGGCTGTGGTGCAGGGCTATCAGCAGGCATTTACAGACAACTGTGGATGGCTTATAGTAAAAGTACCAATAAAAATTTAGTTTAGAGACAGGCTTTTAGAGGCATCAGGGATCTAGCAAAGGCTCTATGAGTGCCCTTAGATGCAAGGCAAGACTGACAGCAGTTTCTGTGGGCATACCAGAAGGCATTTGATAAACTTACAGAAGTGGTAGAGAACAAACTTTCAAGCTGGAAAGTACAAAACATCAGCTTAGACAAGAAGCTTTCAATGATCCAACAGTAAATGGGCTTCTGACACTTTTATACATCCTTGTGTGTTACAGGGACCACCCATGCTAGTAAATGCACCATGATGGAGTATGAGTGCACTTGTCTGTTGGGTATGTAATTCTTTTGGATTTTGGTCATAGGTGCATAATATTAAACCTTACGTGTTATAAGCCATGAAACACCATGACTCGAGTGGTGAATAGGTAAATTCACCTGCTAGAGTGGTCTGGAGAAAGGGATTGTGCCCATTCTTGTCATTTGCTTTTTGTGATATTTCTTAATGAGTTTGTGAAGATAAGCTCAAATCGTAGAGTAGGTTGTCCTGTAAATTTGACAGATGCAAAGGGCAGTGGCATAGGAGTTAGGTAGCAGAGCAAGCTCAGAGTTCCTGTGATGCTAGGGCTCTAAATGGGCTGCCAAGGAGCTTTTGGATCTTCAAAAATGAGAGCTAGAAACACCTTTAAGTCCTGGTCACTCCTGAAGCTGGTCTCTCTCGAGGATGAGGGTTTAGCTGCAGGTGAAGCTTAGGTGGTAGATCAAGTGCAGAGTTGCAGTGTTTGGTCAGCAGCTGGACTAGGCAATTGATGTAGATTTTTTCCAAAACAGCTTCCTCCTCTCCTCACCTCAGAACTCAATGACATTGAGTAACGATGAGACCATTATTTGCCTGAAATACCAGGAGGTTTTCAGTTCTAAAAATTCTTTTAAGGACACAAATCAAAAAAGGTTGCAAATGGAAACAGAATTTTATTTTATGGTGGGGGTTTTGTTCTTTTTTTCCTGTATCTTTTTCAGAGCCAATGCTCACAAGCATTAACACAATGCACACATGTTGGCAGGGGCAGGCTGATGTGTTCTTCAGTTTAGCTTGAAAAACATCCCTTGCAGTCTGGCAAAGAAAAGCCACCAAGAGTAGCAGCAGGAGTACAGGCCAAGCAGTCATTGTTTCCTGAAGAGTGAGAACATTCAGAAAGAGGATCAGTACTGTTCAAACACAAATGTAGAAGAGATGTGTAGTACTGTAGAATATTTTCAAAAGTATGACATGAGTCAATGACAAGCACACTTTTTACTTTTCGAAACTTGCCCAGCTATGCTTGGCCAGGGATACATGAGAAGTGCATACAGGGAGAGCTGAGAAGCAACAGGTCCAGATAGTGCAGCAAGCCTGGGGTCCTTTTAAAGAACAGGCTCTTTTGCATAAGCAAGATCCCTTGAGGAAATGGAGCTAAGGGTCATGCAGTGCTCACTCCCTCTCCAAACTTGCATTGAACATGAGAAACAGGACACAAGTGGTGCCTTGATAGTGCAAGAGCAGCAGGCATGCACTTGCCTAGCCACAGTGGGATTGGTGCTGTGGAAAGCCTGCAAGAGCAAGGTGAGGTCTGCCCTACCACTTTCTGTATGGGAGAAAGCGCTGGATTCCAGAGAGAGTGAGAGAATGCAATGGTACATTTAGTTGGTAGGACAAGCACGTAGCCCCAGGGTTGGTGGTTCTGTTGAAAGGCTGGCAGGAGAAGATAAGGGCCAGCTTTCTGTCCTGACCCCTTTCGTGTGAGAACAGCTGCTGGACATTTTCAGTTTTGGAGTTGCACTTGAAATGAATTTGAGTGTGTGATGGTACCTTTAGCTGGCAAGGCAAGGACATAGCTCTATCTGGTGGCACTGTTGAACAGCGACAGGGAGTAGGCAAAAGCCAGCAACAGCTTTTTTGTCCTGGAGCCTTTTGTGTGGGGCCCATTGCTGCACATTTTCAATTTTGCAGCTGGGCACTGTGGAGACTGGGAGAGAGTGATGGTGCCTTTATTTTGCAAGAGAAGAGCGTAGCAGTAGCATTGGTTATGCTATGAAAAGCCCTGCCCGAGGAACATCAAGGCCAGCAACAGCAACAGCTCTCTGTCCTGGCACATTTTGTGTGGGAGGAGCTACTGGGCATTTTCAGTTTTGGAGCTGGACTCCTCCAAGAATGCAAGAATCTGATGGTACCTTTAGGTGACAAGGTGAGTGTATAGCGCCAGTGTTGGTGATGCTATTGAAAGGCTGCCAAGAGAAAGTGAATGATCTTCAGAAAGCTCTTTTACATTTTTTACAAAGGGCATTCAAAAATTTGCTGGTGTGTACTAACATTTGTGTGTGTCAAGTTTGGGGGTTTACCTGTGATACTACCGCTGTTTATCCTGAACGACACACTTTTCTTATTGCTGCTTAATTTTGTGCTGTTAACAGATAAATAAAACGCTTGGATCCCAATTTGCTTTAAGATGCATGGAGCGGGTTTTTCTGGCAACACTAAAGCGAAATGACACAATTATTTAGATCAGTTTAAAAAAAACAAGCTCAATTAAATATCGCTGAAGAAAAGGGTAATGTGTTGAGGGTAGAGTTTGACAGTAGATCACCCCAGCAAGCTTGTTTGCATCCTTGGAATGCCAAAGGGTTTCTCTCTCCCGTAAGATTTTTTTCTGGAATCACCTATCAGGGTAAAAGGGAAAACCACACAGTTTGTTATTGGAGATATTGCTGTAGGCTGAAATAGACTGGCTGGGTTCCTCACTGAAATGAAGAAAATTTTGTGTCTATCTGAATGAAATTTTTTGGCAAAACTATTATTCACATTGAAAACAACAGTAAAAAATGCCACTGCCTCTGCCCAGACCTGTTACTAAGTGAACATAATCACTTCTTAGCAACAACTGGGAAAAAATAATATGTACACATATCTATACCACTACCTATATGTATGCCTATAGGCCTGTGTTTATTGCTAGCTCTTTATGTATCTCTATACCCACTTCCTGGATTAGTGCAAACAAACCCTCAGACCACAGCAGTACTTGTAAGTCCAGTGGAGGGCCTCTGCTGAAGGTAGCAGTTGGAAACAGCAGAGCTGCGTCCAGGGCAAAGGGACTCAAGCTGGAGGGAACTGCAGCAGCAATGCTCTTGCAAGAGCTGCTCCTACGCAGAGGCATGGAACAGAAGAAACTCTGAAGGGACAACTTGCTGCTGATTCATGGAATGGCATGAGTCAGTACTGAAAGGAAAGAATCGGTTCTAGAAGTAAAGGCTCAAGAAATAGTAACATCCTAATTCAGGAAAAGAGGCAGGTCATGAGGAAGAAGAGGCATCTCTTTTCTCTATTAGAGAAACTTGTGGTGTGTGGCATAGGCTGCCTTTCAGAGAACCTTTCAGGTGTTGACTCTTTTCCTGACCATGTAAACCACTTCTCTTCTTGCTATTCCTCCCAACATCTCTATTAACGTTGATGCCACACACTGATATATGCAGACAATGTGTTGCATTACTAGAAAGCATTCTCATTGTGATTATTTGCAAATCACTGGTTTTACCTGTCAAACTACTGAGAAGTTGGGATACAAATATTTTCTCTACCTATGTTCTTCCATAAAAAACCTCTCCAGCAAGACCTGAATCATAAGCTTAAAGAACATAAATGCTGAAGAAAAATCACAAGCTTGTCAGTATGTGAGCATATTAAGAACAATCTGCTCTCTTGCTCCTTAATAGACTTCCTGCTTGGAGAAATTCCGTGTACAGCAGCCAAACCCAATTCTGATGAGAGAGAAACTTATTTGCCTGCAAGACAATGTGTCCTGTGAAGCATCTAAAAAGGATCAAATGAAGGAAAGTGAGCCTTGAGAGGTCTGCAATTTTGGCCCGAGGAAGCTTGCAGGAAAGATAAACTCTAGTTTTGAATCTGCTGAATGTGAAAAACGGAGATGTGACTCACAGAAGTGTGCTTCTGTGAGGCTTCTCTTCCTTATTCTCCCTCCTTCAGGTAGAAACAATGTTAGAGAAAATTTCACAAGATAAGTGTCCTGGGTTGCAGTGTGT
>VZRR01000202.1:557-188232 GCA_013398015.1 Oreocharis arfaki
GGCTGGAGGGGAGGGCTTGGGGGAGGGAGGGGAGAAGCGGTTGTTTCTGCGGAGACGGCGGACTCCCGGGATGCGGGTGTTCCTGCGGGATCGGCGGCGTCCCGGAATGCGGGCGTTCCTGCGGGGACGATGGGCTCCCAGGACGCGGGCGTTCCTGCAGGGACAGCGGGCTCCCGGGATGCGAGTGCTCCTGCGGGGACGGCGGGCTGCCGGGAACCTCCCGTGCCCCCTGCGCGGCCGAGTGTCCGTGCGGCACGGCGCCGTGTGACCGCGGTGACACCCGGCCCCGCGCCTGTGACCGGGGTGACACCGGTCCTTCCGCCACTTGCCCGCTGCTGCCGCCGGCGCCGGCTCCGCCGCGTAGGTTCTGTTGCTGGGAAGGGGAAAAAAATAAACAAGCGAGGCGAGAGCCCCGCGGTCCGGCCGCGGGTGCCTTTTAGGGGAATGACGGTGCATCTCACCCCTCGGAATTCGGTGCGTAGCCAACAGGTTTGCCTTCGTCTCCTTCTGCCCAGGGCTGGAGCGTGCCCCTCCTGACAGAGGCTGGAAGTATCCCTCGTTCTTTGTCAGTACGTGCCTTGCTGCTGTCAGTACACTTATCACGTTGAATTCACTGCCTTGAGATTAGGACAGAAATTGGTAGAATAACTAGCAAGGTCCGGCATAGAGGTCTTTGTGCTTTTTGCCAGGTGAGTTTTGGTACCCAGGTGCTTAAATTAATGGAAGATGAGTTTTAAAGATAGTTGATGTGCAGTCATGGTAATAGTTGAAGGACAGAAACATGTGGTTGGTTTTGTTATTTGTTTTGGTTTGGCTTTTTTTAATGGATTTTTTTGTTTTGTTTTGTTTTTTTGGTAAGTAGACTGAATAAAGTGTTGGAGAACATCCTCTAGGGCAAAACTCCCTATATTGGCCAGAGGATGGTCGGTGACAAAAGTGACCTATTTTCAGAATGGATATTTTTATTGGTAAGAGATGCTAGTATACCTGTGAAGGAGAAACCTTTATGTGGGATACATGCATACAGGAAGCTTTGGGTTTTTGCTTATTCATAGATAGTTTCTTGTTGATCATCTCACTTCCAAGAGCGTGTTACGAGTAGATGAGGGCAAAGAAGTGGTTTCTTCAGTGGTACCATTACAGTTACTGGAGCAGCTGAAGTGTATTGTATGATTTTCAGCCATCTAGCATGAATGAAGTGCATGCAAATATGCTTACGCCTGCCCTCTGTAGTGCAGTCACTACTTAGTCATATCGGCTGCTTTTTTGGAGTTGTTTATTATGGATATATTTAGATCTTCAGGCTCTGGGGAAGGACCAGTTTGACGAATCTCTGCAAAGCGAAATCTGTATAGAAATGTTTGCTCGCAAATATTTATTGTGTTAGAATTAAGCATTTCTTTCAAGGCATGCACCATTAGGAGCTGGGTTAAGGAATGGTGGAGGGTTTTTGGCAGATACGTCACAGAAAGTGGGAAATTGGCTCATGGTTGTTTATGTACTATTGCTGATCCTTGGAAGGAGTCTGAAACAAATAAGAACTAACAATCATTGCTGAACAATGCAATCAAATTTTACCTTGTGAAACATGTCAAAATGTTTACTTAGACTAATATCTGCGCCTTTTACTTCTAGTGTATACAACATCCAGATTAGAGGACTTAATAATAAAAGCTAAGGAGGAGGAAGTCCAGTCTTGTCTCTTATTTTTCCTGATTTTTCTAGATGACCAGAAAAGTAGTAGAATGATGACATGATTTTTCAAGTGTTTGGAAAGAGAAGCTAACCTGACTTCTGGAGCTTTGCCTGGTAGGCAAGGTAGCATCTGAGACGGCACATTCATCTGACTCTTTTAAGAGAATCTTTATGATCCACACCTGAGGCTTTCATGAACAATAGGGAAAAGGGAAAATTGCTTCTTAAGTGTACTTACTGTGGTATGGTTTTTGTTTTCATTTTACACAATTGAGAAGCAAGGAAGTACAGTTTGAGTGCTGGACACTCTACAGGTTACTGCTGTTTCTTGAATCATCCTGCTATGAGAACTGATATTGCCATGTGGTGTGGGTGGTTGCTCTGTAATAAACAGCCTTCTTTCTGATTATTTTAAAGAAATAGCATGTTAAGGGTATGCATGCTAATACGCTGCTGCAGATGTTCTTCCACTTGCAGCAGTTATCTCGTGCGCTGTTCTGACCAACCTGGTCTCTTCTAACTGCCTTCAAATCATACTTGAGTAATCGTTTTGCAGTCTACACCTTCAGTGTATCACTGTCCCTTTTATCCCACTGGCAACTGTAATGCCAAAGTAATGCCTTTGTATTGCTTAGCCTCCTTGCTTTCAAGGGCACAGTATCCTGGTGCAGCTAGGTTTTTTCCTTACAGTGTGTCTCTTGTGAAATAATGCACTTCTTTTCTTGGATTTTCGAAATTCCACTGCAATGCTGTAGCTGTAAAACTTAGTGATTAACTTCTGTTCATTCCTACTTAATAGTGTTTTCTGATTGTTTCTTGAAATAAGAAACCAATGAAACATGGTTCAGATCAGACGTATAGGGCTGAACTGCAGTTTATGATGAATTAGTAATATTAAATTGCATAAGCTCTTAACTTTTGTAGCCTATGAGATTCTGCCCATCTCCTGTGTCACACTATTTTCAAGCACTTAACTGAAATGCTACAGCTGCTATAATAATGTAAGTACCTGTTGTTTTAATACACATAACAGTATTATGTAAGAACTTAAAAGGATTTGAAAAAAACGTATATTCCCTTACAATTCTATGATAACTCACCCTGGCAGAATTCTAGTACACATAAGTTGATTGAGTCACCAGTGTTAAGAACTTAATGAGAAATAATTATACTTGCAAAATATAAAACAGAGCATGTTCACTTTCTGAAAAGCTGAATCCCTCTGTTGTAGTGATCTTCTGCAACAGTGCTGGGACACAAATGCTGCATTGTATTTGACAGCCTGTTTTTTTATTCTTCCTTTGTGTATCATCGTGGGTTTTTCTGCAGCAGTCTCCTATCTAGTTACTGACTGGACTTAAACCAGCTTTGCTTGAGAGATGATAGCCTAGGCTTTTATAATCTTAGTTCATGTTGAAGCGTGGCAAGTTTCAGGTGTCTGGCTGTTCCTAACTAACTTAGGATGCTATAAATGAGAATGAAGTATTGAAACTGAGTAACTCTTAAGTTGAAGTCGATCTATTTATCAAGATTTAAGCAGTTTGTATCCCAGGTGGAAAACATCAGTCTCATAGAGGCAACTTAAGTCAATTCAGTACTTGAACTTTATGTTACCAGATGTGTTGCTAAACAAATGAAGCTGACATTTGACCTTGAAGATGGTAAGAAATTTAATAGAAATTATTGTTGTTTGTAATAGGTACTGAGAGTATGCACACATACTTGCATCTGAATACTTGTGTTTGAGATGGCATGTGATGCTTTCTCCTCCTCTCATGCAGAATGAAAATCATGTTTGTGGTTCTGAATTTGCACAACAAAGATGTAGGTGTTAAAGGCATGCTAACATTGAAAGGTTATGCTGCACTTAAGTGTTCATTGATTAATGGAGAAATGTTTAGAGCTCCTGTTAATGGTCTTAGCTGCACTGTCTGGTGTGACAAAATTACACGATAATGTTAATAAACAGATGTTTGAAAAAGGTGAAACAATTCTGAGAGTTCATGGAGTAGATGAAGCAGCTCCTCTAAAAGAGTTTAGTTTGGTGGAGAAATCTGAGTTGTCTGCTTTCTGCAAAGTTCCTGTAGTAAGTTTCCTAGAAATAAAGATTTAGTGTCCTGTCTAAAAGATGGTGATACCATCATGAATCACCTGATATGCAAAATATTTCTGCATCAGTTTCATGTTCCTCATTATTTTGGGGGAAGAAAAAGAAGCAAAAAAGGAAAATATGATGGGATTTAGAATATTAAAAGTCTTCAGAAATCTACTTGGATACTGTTTATCAAACTTGAAAAAGTATAATTTTGGGCTAGGGAGTCAGACTATCATGAGTTATCTCTTTTGCTTGTACAACTGTTGACTGAAATATCAGATCTTGATTGTTTGGATGTATGAATGTCCGTAACTAAGAAACCCATCCTAATTTTCTATAGTTGAGGAAAAAACTTCTGTTAGTGGGAACTGCAAAATATGAGAATTTCAATCTAAACTACTTTTTTTAATACATTATGACATCAGAGGGCCTGAACAAAGTTTTATTACTGATTTACAGATACAGAAAGAAAGTGCTAGCAGATATCAGAAAACTTGGAGCAAGCCCTTTTAAAAGATGTTATCACATACTATTATGCAGAAGATAATTTACAAGATGTGGCTATTTGGGTATTTTTCTATACTATAATGCTTTAGGAGCAGCTTCAGAGCTTAAGCGCTGTACTGCTGAAGCTGCTGCTATGTGAACAGGGTAGTGTCTATTGCTTTTTTTTCTTTACTACATACTGGCCTTCAAGAGTAGGCATAAGAGGAAAACAGATACATGAGATTAGTTGCTTTTGGATCTGTGGCTGGTGTGAGGGCTTTAAATGGTGTAGAGCTATTGCTGAGTTCTTAAATCCATAGGGCAGCTTGTATTTGTCTTGTGCAATACCTCCTCTTAGAAATGGAAAGTACCTTGTGATTATGAGCAAGGTTGTGAAAGTACTTTGGGCTTTTAACCTATTTCACAATTGGAACCAGTGCCAGTAACTACCGGTGATGGGTTTGTCAGTGGATCATAGTTCCATCAGTATTAGTGCATCTGTCTTCTTAAAAGCTTTGGTTTCTAGCCTGTAATCGTAATCTTACTGTTACTACTAATGCCTTACTTATTGCTTTGCAATCTGTACATCAGTGTAGTCTGTATTTTTTCTCATTCACCTGCTTGAAAAGAAAAAGGAAATAGACATTCTTGACTTTTAAAGTGGAGGCCTTGAAGGACCAATTCAGATCCAGTGGCTTCTTTAAGTTGTCTGTGTTAAAGATGGTTCTCACACAGATACCAATTATCTGGTGGAGTTTCTACAACACAGTTCTCAAATTTTAGTTTGCTAGTGCTCTGCAGACCACTCACCACAGCTCAGCTGTGTGAAAGAGGAAAGCTTAAACTGTCAATGCTTGATGTGACTGTACTGATCTTCAAAAAAATAGATGGTAGACAGCAATGTGTAGGTCTGAAAGCTTGGGAATTCCTTGCCTAAGAAATACATGAGTTCTTTAATTGATGATATTCTGAATCATGCATTGTATCTTTTAAATTTTCTTTTTCTCATTTATTGGATCTGCCTCAAAGTGTCTTGCTCTTAGAACTCAGGTCATGCAGGCTCTCGTCATTTTCTGTTACAAAATGCTGTTAGTAACGTTTTCCTTCTCAAATCTGTAATAGTGCTACCCTTCCCATCCTCCAGCATTTTGTTGGTCCAGGAACAATGTTTTACCAAGTTTATTGACCTGCCAAATATTTCTGCTGCTGTCTGTTTACTGAATAATGGACCTTAGAGTTGAAGAACTGTTGTTAGTGTTTTGCTTTTATTTCAATTCTAAGAAGAATTAGACATCAGTAGCTCTAATGCCTGTAATACATTCTAAAATAATGAAACATTAACATTTCACTAGAGATTTCCCAGATGTTTAGAATGGCAAAACTTCATCAGCGATTGGCGCCTCTTATATCTTTTCAGAGCATAATTCTATCAACTGCTTAAAACTAAGGAATAAAATTAAATTGTGCAGGTTAATTCTTCTTTTTATGTTTGGAGCACAGCATTACTTAATAACTCTTCATTGTGATATTCATCATTTTAGGGGTAGCCAATGCTGAATGGTAGAGAAGTTTGCTGATATATCTTGATATTTTAGTAACAGTATGAGCTGGATTCTGACACTGAGGCCTTATAGGAAAATAAAAGAAGTGCATGTACACTTTGAAAAAATCTCCTGTAGTGTTTTATTGTGGAACTCACTGGGAGCAGGAGAGTTTATGGGGTTTATCGTCAGTGAAAGGGAAGATGTGTGTAAGCTGTGGTACAGTCATGTAAAGTGGAAAATAGAGCTTTAGAGGGCATTGCGTATACAAGGGCTGAGTTGTAACACAGCTGCCACTTTGAATTGTGTCTTCCTTCACCCCCCAGAAATGCTGCATCTACAAAATGTTTGGCTGTAGGGCAGGTATAGAATACCATGATTTCTTCGAGTAACTTTGAATGGTAGTTCCTATGGCTTAGGCCATAGGAACGTGGAGGAGGAGGGGCTCTGCTGGACCATGACACCTGTGTGTGCAAACAGAAGAAGAATACGCTTTCCTGGGATCCTGACTCCCATAGTGAGCCTTGAATATTCAAGGAACACTGAGTACTAGGAGCTTAAGAAGTTTGAAATACGTTGGATGAGTTGAGTAATGACAGGCTTTCAGAACATGTGCTATGCATTGAGTGTATACGTTCTTCACTTGTCACTCTTGCAACGCCTTTTACCTGCTTCTAGTGTGTTGCTGCTGTCTTGTACCGAAAAAAAGGTGATAAAAAACCCTCTGGGGGAAGGCAGATTGACACATTAGTGAAGGTATAACAGTGCAAGTAGTGGCTCACATAGTAACAAGATAGACTGTTTTTAAAGGTTCATGGATTAGCCTGTAAAGATACCTTACATTGGGATGGCAGATAAAAATTGGGTGGAAATACTGGAAAAAATATGAAAAATTATACTTGCAGTTTGTATACTGAGTTAATATGTCCTTCAGTTTGCTCTCAGATTCGAATGATTTGTACAAATTCCTTTCAGAGTGAAAAAAATTGCTTCTGAATCTCCATACTCTGTTTATGTCAAATTTTGGATTTCGTGTTTCTAGGAACACTAGTAATACAAGTCTTACTCTCAACATACAATTATGTAATAAATAAATAATTGGTATAGATGCTCTTACTCATCTGAGACAAAAGAGAGCAAAAGGAGAAACAGGGTAAAACTTCTTTAATCTATCTGGTGGATGTGTATAATGTGTGCATCCACTGAACTATTCATTCTAAACTCCTGCTACAGAAAATGAAAGCGTGTGCTTTTAAGAAATGATTCATTTGATCTGTTTGGCTATCTGCTTTAGGGCGCAATTTGTTTTATCACAGACTCTTATCTGTGTTGACTGAATCTCCATTTATCGTGAAGGGAGACAGGAATGGTTAGCTGTCTGTGGATGGATGAGTCTCAGTAAAGATTACTTTGGCTTTCATGTCTGTTAGCCTGATAATACAGGGAAGTCTTTGCATTGATGGTTTTTCAACATTATGTTTAAATGGGACCTTGAAGCTTCATTTTCTAAAGTAAGCTAATACACACGTTAGGGCAAGATGAACTTGGCTGGTTTTACATGCAGTATATAATCTAATGAAACTTTTTGAATAGGGTGAATTGCTTAAAGAAAAATTAGTGTCTCTGAAACATGCTCCCTTTTCTAAACAGATCTATTCATCCATCTTTTAAAGACGGTTGAATCACAGTACTGTTGTTAAGCTTCTTAATAGGATGCATGTGATATTACAAACAGCTCCTGCAGATCTCCATTAGTGGCTGTTTGCAGTGTTTTGTGGGATAGGTATATGAGCTTCTATGGAAGGAAGGATCTGTTCTGAATTTATTTACTGGTAAATGTCTACATTGCATAAAATGAGTATCGGGGGCGTAGCTGAGTTCTGGTATAATTAGGGAAAAATGCTTTTTTAGAACCATAATTAGCCGCATGGATTAAATGCTACTAATGGTTACTGAACTCACCAACTAGAAAAACCAGACTCTAATGCTGAAAAATGAACTTATCAGGGATTTGAGATAATGTGAATGAAAAGACAGGTAAATACTTTCTGTGATAAAACTGTCTCTTTAATGCTTTTTCTCAGGCTGTCATTTGGCTTGCTGCTCTAGTGTGGCTGGCTGAAATTTTGCTTGTCATCTGCTTTAGTCTGTAGGTCCTTCGTTTGGTGAAAATGTTCAAGAGATCACATTGTAAACTGGATCACTGAAATGACCCATCGTTAAAAGTAATCCTGTTTTGGAGGGTGATGGCAAAGCTAGATGGGTGGTTTCATCTATAGTTTGCCCCAGAAGTTTTACTGTTGTAACTAAGGAGACAACAGCAAAGGAAGGGTCTCAAAGAGGCTCCAGCTTGAAAGTTACGAAAATGTGTTCTTAGTTGATCCTTAAGTACTGTCAAAATTCTACTTTCTTACTCTTAAGAGAAACTGAGGAAAAGAAGCTGCTCTGAAATGTATTGGTATGGCAACTGCGCTTCTTTAGATAGCATATTTAAATTGTAACCAAGGCTTGTATCTATATACACTACGACATTTTTGCATCCACTTCCTACTACTGAACAATTCTCAATTTTGGTATGCTCAAACCATGTGTTGCATCTAAGATCCTTGTATTTAGCTGTGGGAGCTTCATCAATGCAGATTTATTTTAAAACCACAGAGTTAAGGGTTAGTTGGTCTGTTATTATGGAGACTTTGAGTTAAACCATTAATGAATCTGCATTAATTTTTTTGTAGCTAATGGGTACCTTTAGTACTGCACCTTTAGTAAATGTAGTTTATCTTCCATTTCTATAAGCTCTTATCCTATTGATTACTCTGTGATATATTTCTCCATGGCTTAAGCATAACTGGTTATTTGCTGGAATTCTGTTGACAGGCTGATGTATATGTGTATTCTGTGATTTAGAGTTAATCACTTGTTGAATTTGTACAATGTTGGTTGAGAACGTGCCAAGTGAACAAAGTAATGAGCATAAATCTTTCCTTACTGCTGAGTGTTGCAGTGAAATTCAGACAAGTTTTCTTTAATTTGTGTGCTTCACTTTTCCTTTAATTTCTTTGATCTAGGTGCAGTTAAGAGTCAGATTAGGATCCTGTGGAGACAGCAGTACTATAAAGCATGTTTGGGGGGGGGGTTGGGTTGGTTTTGAGGGTTTTTTGAGTTTTGGGGGTGGGGTTTTTTAATTTGTTTTTGGGTTTTTTGGTTGGTTGGTTTTTTGGGGTTTTTTTTGGTTGTTGTTTTGTTTTTTTAAATGACACTCCCTTTAGGAGTGAGACTCTGGAGTCTCACAGTCATATGGGGCACAGCTGATTGATATATCCCCTCTTCCTTCATACAGGGCAAGATTAGGTGGTTTATGTGTGTGCATGGACTGTTTTTCATTAGTCTTCAGTTTGGGGTTAGGTCAGTATGATGGAACATTATGCAGCTATACAGTAAAGCATTGCTTGAAAACATTGTCAGTGTGCAGTAGTAGTGAAAAAACCCTCAAATTGGCCTAAGAAAGTAGAATAGAACAAACCAGAAAATAAGTAGAGAAGGGTGAGAGGAATGCTAAAGCCTGTGGAATAACCTCTGCAAAAGGAGTGATAGACTAGGACTTGAACAGGATTGAGCTGAAGCTAGGAAGGGAGGAAACTACTGCTGTGAGTTGCTTGAGGCAAGGTAAATGGAGTATGATAGTTCTTGTTTTGGAACAGACGGTGAATGAGAAGATGCACAAATTATCACGAGATTGAAAACAAACAAGAGGAAGTGGTTCTTCTCGTAGCACATAGTTAAGCTATTCAGCTCTGCCGCAGTATGTTCTTGATGCTAAAAATTCACATGCTTTAATAAAGCACCTGCCCAGTTTCACAGGGAAGGGTGGGGTGGAATCCATCAAGTGATAATAAACACAAACCCACTGCTCTCAGATGTAAAGAAGTTTTTGAATCTCTGAAAGATAAGGAGGAGAGTTTTATTGTTTATTGATACATTTGCCATTGTACTGTGTCATTCCCTATGCGTCCTGTAATAGTTTCTACCAGGTACGAGAGTGTTTGACGTGGGCATTTGGTTTAATGTAGCATGCTTTAATTCAGTTTTGTGCTTTTTTGAATTAGGATGGGATGGTGTTACATGGGAATGGTAGGGGAAACTCTGTAAGATGAGCAGTATGGGAAATGTTGGGAAGCAGATATGCCACCCATCTTCTAGTGGAGTGGTTTTTGAAAGAGCATATGAAGCATAGTGCTTAGTAGCAGAATGAAAGAGTGCATACAGCAACACAAAACCCAGTGAAGTTTGTTAAAGCTTGATGACTATCGTTAAAGAAACACAAAACCCCAAACCTCAATGTTTATATTGTTTGCTATTATATTAATGCTTGTTGTACTTAACCCTGTTCGTTGTCTAGGTTATGAAGTTTTGGAAGTTAATTGATTTCATTTAAATTTTACAGGGGTGGAGGTCTCACACTGAATTCTATGGGTTTTGTGGAAGCAGACAGCTGGATAGTGAAGAGGTTGTACGATGGCTTCAGCTGAGAGAAGCAGTAAGGTGAGCTTGTTAAACATCAGAGAATCTTCATAGGACCCCCAGCCTTAGAATTGAATTCATATGAAACCAGGTTCATTAGTTTTACTGTCTGTGAAATAACTTGTTTAGCAGGGAGTGTTTTTAATCTAAAGCTTACATTTCTACTTCAGAATAACTAATGTAAGGGGCTGCTTGTTTGCCAGCTTCCTTTTCAAAGATTTTCTTTTTGAAGTTCAGTTTTGAAACTGAAAATATATTCTAAAGAGCTACATTTTCTGTGTTTTAGAGTTGGCAGTGAGCCATCTAATTTTCATGCTTCTAACTATGTATTTCTATTTTCCACTCAAAGTTGGAGAAATGGTTAGTTTTTTGATAGCTACAGGTTTTTATTTAAACCTCAGTCTAAGTTAACAATGCAGGAAAAGGTTTTGGAAGGTTTTGTATGAGGAGAAAAATGACAGTGGGGGATGTAAGACCTTTAAAACCAGTTTTGAATATGAATATTTTATAACTTGGGTCTTGTTTACTTAAATGCCAAACACCTAGTGAACAGGAATTCAGTACACAAAAGCTGAACTGTTGAGTCTTCTCTGCTTCTTTCCCACTCTTCTTCCCTTTCTCCTCAGTCATTCCCAGGATTGCTGAACGTATGCAGCCTGCCTCCAAACTTCTTATCACCAGTTTGTAGAACTTCAGTCAATATATTTAACAAGACATTTTATTTGCACTGAGTACATCCAACCGAAATGTTTCATTTCAGCCTTTAAAGCTTTGTTCATTTGCTGTAATTACAGTATTGATTGATAATGCTCAAGCTAATTAGAGTAACAAAATTAGGTATTGTATGTCACTCTGAGCTTTTCTAAACAGAAAGCTGTTAAAAGGGAGGAGGTAAAAGTCCCAAGTCATGACATCAGAACTTTGTGTTAGAGCTGTTTCATGTGCAATATGAAGTGATGTGTCAAAAAAAGAGATGTATTAAGTATGTTCCTTTTGCTGGTATTTTGTGCTGCCCAGCTGTTTTATGATGTATCTGGAAAAGTTACAGATTTCAGCTTTGCCAATTTTAACAGTGCTTCAAGTGCTGCTTGAAAGGTTTCTGACTCAAGACAATGAAGGCCACTGAATTTGAGACAAATTTTCATTATTGCAGTGTTGAAACTCACTTTCTTCAAGCATACTGATAATGTGATGTCTGAAATCTGCAAGTTAGCACAGCCTGGCTTATTAAATCCTTTGCAAAAATTCCTGAAGATTACTTCATAAATAATCTGTAGTAATGTGCTAATGTAACTTGGGGTAATTACAGGATAATAATTTTGCTTACTTTTATACAAGTATAAAATCTTGTCTCTTTATTTTTAGGTATGCTTGGCAGTGATTATGGACTATTTATTTGCATCAGATACTCTTATATGAAAATACCACGTTTCCAAAGAGCTTGAATATTATTTCATCTTCTGAAACAGAATGGCAGGCTTCAAACGAGGATATGATGGAAAAATTGCAGGATTGTATGACTTGGATAAAACTTTGGGCAGAGGCCATTTTGCTGTGGTCAAACTTGCTCGGCATGTCTTTACAGGTGAAAAAGTAGCAGTAAAAGTCATTGACAAGACCAAACTGGACACTCTCGCCACTGGACATCTCTTTCAAGAAGTCAGGTGCATGAAATTAGTGCAGCATCCCAACATAGTGCGGCTGTACGAAGTGATTGACACCCAGACGAAGCTGTATCTCATCTTAGAGCTAGGGGATGGCGGAGATATGTTTGATTACATCATGAAACATGAAGAAGGTCTCAATGAGGATCTGGCAAAAAAATACTTTGCTCAAATAGTTCATGCTATATCCTACTGCCATAAACTGCATGTAGTTCATAGAGACTTAAAGCCAGAGAATGTGGTTTTCTTTGAAAAACAAGGACTTGTGAAATTGACTGATTTTGGCTTCAGCAACAAATTTCAGCCTGGAAAGAAGCTCACCACAAGCTGTGGATCTCTTGCCTATTCTGCTCCTGAAATTTTACTTGGGGATGAATATGATGCACCAGCAGTGGGTATGTATGTCCACTTTGGGTTGAACCAGTAATCTACAAACATAAATACCATGATCTTGTACCTCTGTTTTCTGTTTCAAGATAATGCTATATGTGGAAGCCAACTAATTGGCAAGAAATAATATAACCTGGATGAGCTGTGGATGAGTTAATGCTGGAGCAGCTCTTTTTTGAAGGAGATATTCAAACATTCTCAAAAATGCTTAAAAGTTCTTTTTGTATGAAATGATGCAATTGTATACATAGTAACTATTTTTAAAAATTAATAATAATGTGGATGCAATGGGTATATTTATAAATACTTTGTTAGAGAGAACCCATCTTCTTTTCAGGAAAGTTGCTTGTTTCAAATTTATTTTTAACATGACCCCACACTCCATTGCACCCAACCACCAGTGATTTTCTTTGCTCAATTTAGCCATGTGAGAATAGCATTGTGAGCCCAGGCTGCTTACATGTTCTGCTGCAAGGTGGTGGGAAGCCATGTGAATGTACCAAGTACTAACTCAGCTATCAAAGGAGGAGACAGGGAGTTAAAGAAAGCTTCAACTCCCTCTACCCCATCTCTGCCCTTTTTTTGTCTGAGAACTGAAAGTAGCAGGTGAGTTCCCAGTTGCTACTGATTATGTAAAAGGTAAAAGAAATAGTAATGTATAAATGAGTCTTTATGTTTCTAGCTGCAAAGTGGAGTGTGCAGGGGGGACTACTACCTAAAATTCTCTTACTGTCTTTCTTGGGTCTACTGCTTATTCTAGTAGAAGTAATTTAGAGTCTTTTTAGAATAGCTGTAAACATTGATAAGGTCACTGAATATTGTCCTATAGTCATATAGATTGCTTAAATCTCTTAGTTGAGGTACAGCTCGCTTCTCCAAAAGGTGTAGGTACATAGAATTCCAAATGGTGCTTTAAAAACAGCTTCTGGTAGTCAACATGCCTCTTGTTCTGGTTTTCTCAGTATCTGATACTTTCATGGGTGTTAATAGCACCTGTTAGGACTCTGTACATAGCTCTGTGTGTTTTGTTATGTTTTATAGTAGTGACTGTAGTGATGGTTTAAATCAAGACAGTTTTTCAGGTTTTTGCTAATTTACCTGAGGTAAACAATTAGCTAATTTTGTATGCTGACAGGCATACAAAACATTTGAGCTACAATACTTGCATTATTTTCAATATAAATATTTTTAGCTACTAGGTATTATGGTCTTTGCCTAAACGTTTGAATAACACTTCATGGCTTCTAACTTTGAATAGGTATTGTACTCTGGGTTTTCTGGACTTTAAAGTGCTTTCCCAAGTGTGCTATAATTCGGAATTTTGGATCTCTGTTATTTCTGGGTTTGCAAATCCGTGTTGATGCTGCAATGATAGTTTACAAAATGATTTCTATTTAGAGTCAGATGTTTTAGGTCATTTGGTTCTGATTTTATTAGTGGCAAACTAGAGCTCCTAACTCCTGAGTCCTCCTATGTTCTCCTATGTCTCTTTATTTTGAGAATTTCCTGAAGCGTGAGTGTAACTGAAAGCTGTGGCCTTCAAAACAAGATGGAAAAGAGCATTTGTTAAATACTCTGTACAGTGCCTTACGTGAATTTTTTCTTGAAAAATGGAATAGCAGTCAAATTTTGGAGGATGAGCAAAAAATCAAGTTTTGATATTGCTGCCCAGTTGAAGATGCTTGGGAAAAAGATGGTGTGTGGAGATTAATGGGGGAGGGGGAATTAGGGGCATTGTGACCAGATGGTCCAAACTGAATTACATAGTTAACAAGGCATGGTTTGGACCTCTTAATGATAAATGTAATAATGTTTGTTAGAGGACATTGTCAACAATTAGGGAGGTAAACTTCTGAATAGTACTAAAAGAAAATTTTTGAATGGATTCATGAAGGGGGAGGTCTGGCTAATATGGAATGGATTGATGTGAAAAGTAGAAAAATTAGGAAAAAATGAATTTCTTTTAACTGGTGTCTAAGGATGCCAGTTATCTTCTATTGCTGAGATTATTTAAATACACATCAGGGGTTAGTTTTTGCTTACTGATTCCCCATGCTGTCTCAGCTACTGGATACTTAAAACTTCTATCCTAGGTGACGGATTGCAGTGCTTGTATACGAACATTTTAGTGGCATATTTTTCATTACTTTGTAATTCTCTATGAGGTACTGTCTGTTAACAGAGTAAAAATACCAAAATTTACTGCAAGGTTCGAGTAAGATGATGACCTTGAAGGGTCTGGATTTTCCTTTTCTAACTATGGGTAGAAGGTAAGATACACTATACAAGTTTTCTAAATATGGTTTATGTATTTTAAGTGCAAAGATTGTGGGGGGAAAAATATTGTAAAAATACAGGGCCTTCTTTAAACCTCTCTTTCTCTCTAAAGAAATCTTAAATGTAGAATCTTAATGTAAGTTCAGGAAATTTATCACTAACGATATAATTATGTAACTGAGAAGTCAGCTTCTGCCAACCTTTCTTAAACTTGAAAGATAAACTTTCATGCTGGGATGGGGTTGTACTTGTGGACTAGGAGTATGTATAAATTTGGAAGTAGAAATTTTCAAGAAAGAAATTGCATCAGATTGTGATGTGAGTAATGTGCAAGGTGTGTATGTATAGCTTGAAATAGTGGTGGAGTGCTGTGAACTCATTCAGCTGTCGGCTGAATGGGGCTATTAATATTGCAATAATAGTGACTGACAATGGCAGAGATTTTTTTCACCAGTTAGGATGAAATTACGTTACAGCTGAACCAATCTAAAAACTTCTTCCTTAGTAAAAAGGAGGTCATGCTTTCCCCAGTGCAACTACAGGGTCATGCCCCCTTGTGAGCATCTGACCACTTGAAATCCAACTCAGTTCACTAAAATGACAAATTGAAATGGATGCCCCAGCTTACACTCTGTGCATATTAAGGTACATTCGCATTCATTATATTTTTTATACCTTACACCTGTTTTTATTTATGGAAAATTGTTGCAAAAATTATTGGAAGAAAAATTGATCAGGGTATGTGATGGGGTTTTTTTGGCCTAAGACTTTGCCACAAACGAGGCTTTTGGAGCTCTTATAAATAATATTAGAATGAGTATATAAAGGAAGATAATTTACATTTTCTTTCAACAAACAGCTGAAATATTTAGGGCAAATCTTTATTAAGTTACGTGCTTAATAAAGATAATAGAAGAGCTTGCTTTATGAAAACATAACTGTTTCAGCTAGTTGAGGGATTAATCTGCCCTTTGTGATGTCACTTGAAAATTTGCACACTTGAAAAGAGCCTAGTTAATTTAGGTCTCTCATTTCCTTTTGTGTTTAAAGCTGTAGTTATAATGATGCAAGAGGAATATTGGGCAATGATATATGTTCCCAGGGCTTTTCAAAAAGCTGAGTGAGTTAGATAATGAGAAGTTCTGTTGCTTGTAGTTTCCCATGTTTTTTCATACTTAATTAAAATGTGTTCTAATCAGAGGAAAGTGAGAGGACTGTTGTTGGACATAAAGTTCATTTCCTAAATCAAATGGACATGCTACTTTAGATCAGAGTTCTGTCTAGAGCAGTGGTGTGATACTGTGAATTCCATCAGTATTTAGAAGTTGATAACTACAGATGAGAGAGACTAGTGTGCTTCTGGTAATGCTCTTCCTCCTGCTCTACCAGCATCAACAGAGATTGGATCATTAAATAAACAGAAATCGCCTCTTTCCTAGGTGATGAAATTTAGTTGGAGTTTTTCTGATTAGTTGATTCTTTCAGAACAGGGCAAGTTTTATTTTAACCGCTTGGCATCTCTACGAAGTGTGAAGTGCTGTGTAGGCTACAGTAACGCTGGAAGACAGACACTTGTGATGGGTTTATATTAATGTAGTTGGGGATTTTGCAGATGCATGGAAACATTTGCAGGGTAAATTCATTCTTCTGGGGATGAAAAATGGGCAAATTCAGATTGTAGCATTGAGATTTTGTATATTTAACACAGTTGAGCACTGGCCTGTAGAAAAGTACTGTACTGCACAAATAACATTGTAGTTACCATCACAGTTACTTAGAATTGCAATCTGTCATCACAGCAGCACAAAGAGAGTAGTGGCAAGATGTTCCTCATAAAAGACACAACTAACAAGAATATTGTGGTTACTGTAGCTCAGTGCTACTCAGCTGGAACTTTGTAGTCCCAAGTCCATCTTGCTGCTGCCCTGGAAGTTGCAGATAACTTCTGCTGCTTTAGTAGTTAGATATGGGCTTGCACAACTCAGACCTGCATATCTCCTGTCAATGTGGTAAAACTATGTATTCATTATCTAGTCATATGTTTTTGATTACAGAAGGAAAGAGAGGCTCTGTTATACATTCTGCTTTCCTGAGATGATGATCCACTGCTTTTAGACCCACTTTGTGTCTGTTGGAATGATCCCAAATTCTTTTGTTTTCTTTTTGCATTTGCAAGGGCTTTTTACTTGAACATAGTGTTGCTGGAGTGTGCTCAGTGTTTCAAAGCTTCAGCCATGTTCACAGGGTGCTTGAGCATTGCGAAGTAGCCCCAGTGACTGTCTGGCCTGTGTGGAGCTAGTTTGGATGTTTCTGGATGTGTATAATAACACTTTATTCTCCAGCTGGATGACTAATGTAAGCCTATGCCCAATGGCTGTATATAGGAACCTTTTCCACTAAAAAAATACTGAATATAAGATTTGACTGAGGGGTATTGAAAAAACAAGGTTGTAAGATACTTGCAGACCGTATTGAATGTTGAATAACTGAGCATACCTGGCAGCATTTTGGAGTTTCAGTATGCTTAAAATCAGACTATAGCCAAATTTGACAAAAAGGAGAAGCATTTCTTTGCTTGTTTTATTTTGAAAATATCCCTTTTTATTGTTGTATTGAAACACTTCTGACCATTCTGATACATTATGGAATAAGTGTGTGAGGCTGGAAGGGTGCAGAAAGCTGAAAGTGTGATACTTAGCCTCTTCCAGTCCAAGGTCTGCTTCCCCTTCTGTTTTGCTTGTGTCAGTGCAGAGCTACCCCTTCTCCTGTGCTACACTCTGCTGCATGGCTGGCCACTTGATGAACTAACTTGCATCAGCTAACTCGACAGAAAACTGTTAGCCAAAAACCGACAGAAAACTTGCTCTCTGCAGGCTTAACTTCTGCCAGGTTAGCAGAGCTGTTTGTTCCCTTAGGATTGAGTGGAAGAGCTGGTGCACAGGAGGTGAAGGGAGCATGGGGCTTGGAGTAGAGTTCTGGAGGAGAGTGGTAGGCCCTGTCTCTTGAGTTAGCAAGTTTAGGTAATACCAGCTCTGCCTGGCTCACTTACTTTCACCTTCTGTGTAAGAGAAAGTCCTTTGACTGAAATTCGTCGTCACTGACAGTGTATTTTTAGGAGAATTGTACACTGTAGTTCTCGGCTTCAAATGTTCTTCAAAGGAAAACGAAAGGAATTGATGTGAGTACCAGGTGTATTTCTGTCCTGCTGTCTTCTCTAGTGTATTGGTGTTAGTGGCCATGCTTTCCTGCCTTCACCTTGCTGTGCTGTGTATCTCATGCTGCTGAAAAAACTGAGTCAAATTTGAAAAATTATCAGAAATTAACTTTTTATAGCTTTTAGAAGGGGCAAGTGTAAAGAATTGGTTGTGGAACATTTTCCAAAAGTTACAGTCTTGAGGATAACAAAGAATTTATGTTCTGTGGCAATTTGTGTGCAGGTAGTAAAGTTTATTTCTAAAGAAAGGAGAGTTTGGTTTCCATGCAGCATGCTATCCTTTGGTTTGTTCCCCCCCCCCCCCCCCCCATCTAATTACTGTATTGACAAAATACTTCTAGTGCTTAAAATTGAGGATGTTTTGCTGCAAGCATTGGAGCCTTGTATTCAGAAGTGAAGCTCTGATGTGATGGGGCTGCAGTGAACTGTGCGAATCTGTGATCTTGATAACTTCTCAGTAAATCAGAGCAAGCTAATATTTATGAAGTATAATTTATGTTCTGTTCTGGATTACTTTATGCAAAAGTTTTCCTGTATTCACCAGTAAACTGCTGGATAAAGCAAAGAAAAATTTATCCAAGTGAAACTACAGAGAAGAAGCTGTCAAGATAGGCTTCAGTTACTGCCGTATCAGCTAAACTGTAATTTGAGTATAGAGATATAGTCGTGTTGCTGTGTTCATGGGAGAACTGTTTTCATAGTATTTCAAGCTGCTGTTACGGAGCAAGGTTTCGTTATGAATACATCTCCACAGCCAGGAAGCTTAATTTCGTATATCTTTGAAATGACTACTCAGATGAATTCTTTCCAGCCTGTGGCTGACTAATTTGGCAACACAGATCTGGTGGGACCGAAATCAGTGGTGTACTACCTATTTATAAACCAGATGCCCAAGTTTTGCTTTCATGTGTAAATCATATTCAGATGTTAATTTTTTATAAATAAAGCACAAATTATACAGCTAAAATGTGTAGGAAAATATAGTCCATCAGAAAATATGAAGAATTTTTAAGGTACCAGGAGCAAATTGTATATACCAGAAAAAGAACCAAGTCACTGCAGTGAAACATGTACTTGTGCTGTATAGACTTTGATATGTCCAATGATTTTGAGAACATGTTTTATAAAGAAGAAAACTTCCTTTTATATTTAACTAATTAATATTGGGTTTTATCCTGGCTAATTATTTTCTGGAGCAGTAGTATTGGAATTCGTGCAGAAAATGTTGATTTCGTTTGGTTTCTTAATATTGATTCAGTAATTTTTTGTGGCTAAACAACAGATATCGAAGGAGATAGAATATATTTTTAAATGCAGAACTGATGATTTGGAGTAAAACACGCTGTTTTGGAATAAAGGCAGTGGCATGTGTTCAGTAAGACCTTTCAGTGGTGGTGTTTTCTCATAAAATACCGTTACTGAAATTTGAGATGCATTAGTTACTAAAAAAAAGAAATTAACAACTCAACCAGCAAAACCCATGCTATTGACTTCAGGGAAAAATCATGAAATCATAGAATAGTTTGAGTTGGAAGGAACCTTAAAGACCATGTATTCCCAACCCCCTGCCGTGGCAGGGACACCTTCCACTAGACCAGGTTGCTCAGAGCCCCATCCAACCTGGCCTTGACCACTGACAGCGAGTGGGGCATCCACAGTTTCTCTGGGCAACCTGTTCCAATGCCTCACCACCTTGACACTGAAGAATTTCTTCTTGAAATCCAATAGAAACCTGCCCTCTCTGTTTAAAGCCATCAGCCTTTGTCCTGTCACCACATGCCCATGTAAAAAGCCCTTCTCCAGCTCTCTTGTAGCCCCCTTTAGGTACGGGACGGTGTAAGTTCTTCCTAGAACCTTCTCTTTTTCAGGCTAGACTACCCCAACTCTCTCAGCCTGTCTCCATAGGAGAGGTGCTCCAGCCCTCTGATCATCTTCATGGCCTCCTCTGGACTCACTGCAGCAGGTCGATGTCCTCCTTATGTTGGCGTGTCCAGAGTACTCGTACTATTTGCCAGACTGAATAAAAATAGGAATCACTTCTGAAGATAAGACTTAGTTACTGATGATTGTATCTTAGTCAAATTAAGTGACTTACATAGAACAGACTGTTTCACCAGACAGATAAACTAATTACGAAAATAATTTGCTAAATGCCATTTGCAATTTATGCTCTTTTTTGGAGGGTTGGGGTGAAAGGATTTCTCCTAATTCTCTTCTATGTGTCCTAATAGTAATATTGATTGGATTTATGGTGCTTTAAAACAAAAAAAAAAACCAACCCAGTTCTGCATGTTAATTTTGAAAATATTAGCCTTGATTGTGGATGTTTTCTTCCTCAGCCTTCAGCAAGGGAAAAACAAATCCCATTTTAGAAAGACAAAAAAAGTTAACACATGGTAACATCTTTGAGACCTAGACAGGTCAGTATACAAGTTCATTCAAAGCCTTTTTCATTAAAAATTAAAGAATGAAAGAACACTTCAATCAGATAAAAATTGAGTATCTATGAACAAGTAATCCTTGTTCTTTACTATTTACACTTGAAATTTTACTGGGCCAGTTGGAGCTTGATCCAGATTTGTCAGTATTCTTTGCACATGGCAGTGTCAAAATACTTGTGATATATAGAAATGGTGAAATGTTTTAACACAATTATTCTCTACCTTCTTGCTACTGACTTTCTATGCAAGGGATGCAACTTTTTAAAGATTTTTAGCTTATACAGGAGTGGAAATACTTTCCTTACTCTCCTTTTGAAGCACAAGTATATCAACAAGCACCATTCAAATGGTTCAGTAGTATGATACCAGCTTTTATCTTTTGTACTGTTGTATATAATGTTTCATCACTATTTCTAACAGAAGTCTCATTTTCTGCGGTGTTTCACCTGTCATGTGAATTTTTACTGTTAAATTGTGTTTTGGTTCTTCAGACAATTATGTGAAGCTGTGCAACAAGTTTGAGTGTTCATCCAGTTTTCCCTCAGCCTGTGAGTGGCTTCTTAAATTCTGACTTGTAACAAGCATGCTTGCCACTTATCCTCATGAGCTACCAGCCTGTACCTGCTCCTGAGCCCATCAAGGTTCCATGAAGTAGTTCACCATGGGGCTTTTGGGTCTTGAGTTCAAGAGAGCAGTCTGCAGGTACTGGCCAGTTGCTGCCTGGCTGTGAACATGCCCAGAGTGCAGAGATACTGATGGTTTTGCATAGAGTTTTTCCTATTTAGCTCTGCATACAAGAACTAGCTATTGAAGTGTTGATGTGTTGAATCTCTTCCAAGGTTTGTATTCAACAGGTTTGTGTGGATTGGGCTTTCTTCATCAAATCTGTTCTGAAGAGGTAGCAGCAGCAGTGGTAACATTCTTCAATGTCTTAACACAATGTTTAGAGTAACTGCCCATAATCCTGGAAATTTGGGTCAATTTCCACCCTTCATTTATCCACAATCTGTTGATACCTCTGTAGCAGCAAAATAAACATGTAAACATTTGTCATCTCCATAAAAGTTTGTTTCCTTTTAGCTTAAGTGACTCCTAGTAGAAAATAACTATAATGTTCAGCTGTTATATAGTAAATACTGTGAAGAGAAATTTATAAAACTTGGCTAAATTTACTCAATATTACAAATCATTTTTGAAGAAAGAGACTTTCTGTAGAAAGATCTATCTTAGCAGCTGAGCAATATGCACTGTAAACTGTTGAGCGGTTCTAAATTTAAGTTAGGAGGAAAAAAAAATCCACCCTTTTTCCCATCAAGGTCTGAAATAAACAACTTCAATAAGCAGACTCAATTTACATTATGTATGTAAATGCAAATGTGTCTAATCCAAAATGAGTATGGATTTTTAATTGCTTAAAATCACAAGTTCATATAGCATATATAAAGTGTGACAAATGTCTGGCTTCTGAGGAACGGTAGAAATTTGAGGGAATATGAAGCTATAAGCATCCTATGTCACTTTAGTTGTAACTTACTGAAATCCTAAGTACTTACATTAGGAGTAAATCACAAATTTCAGGAAGCAGTAAGTGACTAAGGAAATGGTGAAGCAGATGAATATGGATATCCTTTGTGGAGTGTGCAAACTTGAACGTGACAGATGTTTGACCACCCCGTGTTTAAGACAGGTGTAGCACAGACAGCTAATGTTGTAATTTGGTTTCTATGGCAGTGACTTCACATTATGTAAGGAAGTTGCATATACACAGCCCTGGTTGTCATGGTTCATGGTCCTTCTCTGATTATTTAATGGCTTAAAAAACAAAAAATATTCTCTACTGCAGCTAGTTACTACTGCTTTTATTCTTATTTTATTCTTGTCATAGCAATGACAGTTTCAAGTTACTAGTACCCACTTTAAAGGCTAAGTGGTATCTTGAGATCTTCACAGGGCTTTTGAAAGAGGCCTTGATTTTGGCTACTGCAGTATAGAACTGTGCCTTCCTTTAATAACTTGAAGTTTAGCAGTTTATAAGAATGCTAAATGCATGCAGCATGTTGAGCGTAATTTCTGCTTTTCCATTAGTTTTCTAAAGAGAGCAAATTAGATGCCCCTTGAAGGACAGAAATAAGCAGTTTCCAAAAAGCCTTCATCTGCTAATTGCTAGTTATCAAGAGTGGGAAAAGAACTTGAAATTGTGAAAAATAAATTATTGTTTGAATCTGCATTTTAAAGGTTTAAAGGTGGTCTCTGTAACCCTTCTCTTCCTTTTGTTCCTTCAGTTAAGGGTCTCAAATCTAGAACTGGCGCTGATTATGACAGGACAAAACTGTGGTAATGAACACTGTTGTGTGTGGCTTTGTGTATTGTTTAGGGAAAAAATAAAAAATGGTAAATATGCATTATAATAAAATAACCTCTGATTCTCCTTTACTGATTTCTCTAAGACAACCCTGCTTAAAGATCCTGCATCTTTCAGCCAGATTAGACTATTCTGGAATAGAAGAATTTTCCAGAATGAACTGTGATTATTCTATTAAATGGGTAAACAAAAATAGTATATTTAGAGAAAAAAGCAGTATATTTAAGTGGTTTTTTGCAGTCTGTTTTCTGATTTGACTGAAAAATATGCAGCTGTGTTAACAAGAGCCTTGTTGAAGGTGTTGTACCAGTCATCTGGTTGGTTGGCTTTAGTTACATGAGGAGTTGGAAACAACTGATGTGGTCTCGTTAAACTGGGCACAGAAAAGGGATGAGGAATCAACCCCTTGTCTGGAGAGTTTGCATATGAAGGGGCAGGACAGAACTCTTGCATGTGTTCTCTTAGTACACCTGCAGACATCCAAATGCTTGGCTCTGCTTCCAGAAATGAGAGGATTGCTGTAGTATGATATTGGAGGACTTGAGAAGATGTTGCTAAGATGACGTCTGTCTTGTGACGTAATAAGGTCTGCTCTAAGCCTCACAGTGATTTTTCAGTCTTACATGTAGATTAGACTTTTTCAGGCATGCTATTTTCTTGCTTCCTGGTTATTAGTAGACTTTTAAGTTTTTCTGAGGCTGCCCAGCTCTGTCCATGACACTGCAGGCTGAGTCATTTGAGTCACCTTGGCTGTAGGTGCACTGAAGTTGATCTTTTTCAGCTGTAAAAATAGGCTGAGAATAAAAGCCATGTAATTGTTTCTGTCCACTGTTATTTCTTGTTCACATCAGAATAAATGTCTGCTATGCTGGCAGGGTAACAAAATACACATTTGTCAGGAAAGTGTAATACGAAGCTTTGCCTGTAGTATTTAAGAGTGAGGTTAAGTGTAGTTGTTGCTGCTCTAGTGCTCTTCACTGAGAGGGTAAGAATATCTATGCAATATGCCAAGGTTAAATGGTCTTAAGCACTATTTTTAGTTTCTAAAAAAACTTTTTCTGCATACACATGATGCCCTTTTAGTGTATATTTTGCGCATTAAACAGAATTTGTGATATAATTAGATACAGTAGCAGTTCAGTGCATGATTTGTATTTCATTATTAACAAGAGTTTGTATTCTATTTTTTGGGCAGCTATGATAAAATTATTTCATTTTACTAATTGCAGCTCTTATCTGGAAAGACCCATGGGTACAGAGTGGAAAATATAGTAACTAGTGAAAGAAAAATACACAAAATTCTCTGTTATGTGCTGGCTAATCAGTAATTACTGTTTTATTTGTCAAAACGTAAAGGTTGATGTCTAATGGACGTTGCATAATGGCAAGCAATAGTGGTTTGGGGGGTTGCTTTGCATTTAGAGAATCAGTTGGATTTTGCTTCTAAAAAGTATTTTTTATTTTTATGAAGTACATGTGCATACATGTTTATTTGGAAAACTAAAACAGTACCTGTTATCACATATCCTTTCAAATTGAATATAACTGAATTTGTCTCTAACCAGGACAATAGCAAAGTGTATGTATAGCCCAGAGAAGAAGCCATGTGTGTAAAATAGAAAATAAATTAGGAGGCTACCTTGTAATGGAAAAAACTTAAAATATGTTCAGTATCTGCTCGGTGCAGTTGAAACTTCAAGGTCTGGTAGAATTTCCTGTGTATGGCGATTTCATGGAACTTTAGTTGTTGTCTTAGATTGCTGTCCTTTTCTCAAGACTGTCTTACTGTTTTTAAGCTTGATTTCTTACACTACTGTCTTTTTCCTTCTGTTTAAACTTTTTATATGCTTACTATTAACTACGAGTTTAATTATATTGCTCCTTTTCCCATTATTTTTCTCTTGGCTTAAATTTAGCCAGTATTTATTGCTTTATTATAACAAATGTAATTTGTCTGTAACAATGAATAGAATGTGGACTCTTGTAAAATACTTAACGCTTAAAGGGCACATGAAGCATTCTGTTCTGTTGTGGGGGAGTATTGAACAGAATACTAGGATAGATCAAATCACAGCATAGATCTTAGGCAAAGTTTAAAATCTAGGAAGGATATTGATAGCCAGAAGATGACTGTTCATTGAAATGCATAAATTCACATGTGTTTTGTGCTTGCAAAAACTTGATGTAATCTGTTGTGTGATGGGAGATAGATAATGCACCAAAACCTTTTGGCTGCTTTGAAACTAGATAGCAGCAGAAAGACAAGAAGTAACTTAACAAAATTAAAGGTGGACCTTTTAGATGAAACTGCCTCCCTGTCTTGTGAGGGCTTTTAAATTCCTGTGTTCCTAAATACCGCCTTTCTGGCATCAAGCTATCAAAGTACTAACGCACTTACTGAATCTGTAAACGTGGTGATGGTCATGATGAATTTGTAGGTAGACATGATTCGGTGTACCAGCCTCAAAATGCTGAATACCTACAGGATTCAGACCCTAGTGAACATAGCAGAAATCCAGTGATTGTCTGAGTTTATTAGCAACACTTACTACAAATTAGAGCTCTGAAGAAAATCATCATGTAGTGTTTCTGTTCCTCTGTCAGCTAAACCATAAGAATAGGTCATAACTAGCAAAATGAGTAATTGTTCTCGGGATGAATCTGTGTGATTTACTTTATTAAATAACATTGTAGCCATCCTTCAGCATGAAATGCATGTCAAGTATTTTGAATGGGCCACACAAAGCAAGATGCAGTTGAGTAGGTAGCTTACGTGGATCCCTCTTACAAGCCCTCCCAGGAAAGAGTTGGTGTGCTCTGTGTCCCACATCACTGCCAGCTGCTCTCCCCTTTTTCCTTGGGAGGTGCCTGCGTGATCATTTCTCAGCTCTTTGGTTTTACTGGGTACAGATCTGTAACACGTTAAGGGTTTTAAGACCCAAAATTGCTGTAGCTGTTGAGTTGAGCAGCTGAGTTGTAGCTGAAGTTTAAGATCATGACAATTTTATAAGCATATATTGGAGCAAGTTATTCTTTTTTCTGCAATATGATGTATCTCTTAATATTTATGTTTCCTTTATTGAATGCAGTGACTCTTGTGAGTCACTATTTTCTTTTAGGCAGGCTCTTAATAAAGATTTGAGCTAAATATTAGCTATTACACTAAGTAGAAACCAACTACAGGGCTTCATGCCTCAGAGTGCTTCTTTTTCATCTTTTGGTATGCCATTTCACTGGGGAACAGGAGAGTTGTTAAATGTGTATTTTATACAAGCAGGAATTAGAAGGAAACAAGAAGACTCCCAGAGTGTAGTAGAAATCACTGTTAATTGTTATGTTTGGATATTTAAAATAAAACCAAACCAGCACCCAACCCCACAATTCCACACTTTGTAGTATCATTGGTATAAGAAGCTGGTTTTACATTAACTAATTTACTTACTATTGGAAGTTCCAAATTTTAAAGCAATACAACACCACTGAAGGAGAAACATAGCAAAGTCAGTCTTATTGAAATAAGTGACTTTCTTTGTAATTTCTTACATCATAGAGTAACATGTAAACAATCCAGAGAACAGTTTATGCGAGTCCTTCAGAAAGGAATGTACTTTGAATACAAATCTCTTGAATAACCTGTGCTTATCTGTTAACAAAAGGGTAATGAATTCTTGCCTTCTAAGTGACCAGGTTATTTTCAGCTTTATCTAACACTGCTGTCAGAAGTGTTAATGCATCTCAAACTGTTATGCATCCTTGAAGTAATGAATTCTGATTTTTTTTCCCCTTCAAAAACTGTAAAAGCTGTCAAACATTGGGACTACTGTATTTTCAGTGCAATTGCAATTTCCATAAGTAATGCTCATAATGAAGAGTGCATAATCACCCCAGTATACGTTTTAAGAATATTTCATGGGTTGGATGGTAATTATATCTGTATCCTCAACAGTTTGGTTTTTTTAAATATGTACTTTATATTTACAGATATATGGAGTTTGGGGGTCATCCTCTTCATGTTGGTCTGTGGACAACCACCATTTCAAGAAGCAAATGACAGTGAAACTCTGACTATGATAATGGACTGCAAATACACGGTGCCACCTCATGTGTCCAAAGAATGTAAAGAGTAAGTAGAGTACTAAACAACTTGGAAGCATTCACAGAAGTGGATTTTCATTACTTTTGGGAGTTCCCCATCCCATATTATCAATGTGTAGAATATTCCTTGATACTCTTTCTTTTATGTCTCTCAGTTGTCCTGTGTTTTATAAAGAATTGAAGAAGTTACTCAGTGCTGATTGGCTTTGGCCAACTCTTTTGCTGGACAAATTACCAGATGGTGTTGAGATTATTTTGTGACAAAGGTTAGGAAGATACTGCTGTTTATCAGATTCTGTCCAAACAAGAAGTTATAGAAACCTGTCACACGGCAAGTTTTGCTCATCTTCTACTGAAATTGCAACTCCAAATTAACATCCTAGGCAATCAAGGGAGAAAAATATTTGGTCTGGAAATACCAAAATATCCACTTAGGAATTGTGATTGCTTTTGATGTGGTTTTTTTCTGCAGTGTTCACTGGAGAATTTTTATTGATATGTTCCAGTATTTCCCATGTTTCCCTATTGGTTAATGACCTCCAGTCCTTTAAATATATATCCCAGTTGCATCACTTAGACTATTCTAAAATGCTTGTCTGGGTTCTTGAATCTGCAGGAGAGTATCTTTTAATTTTCAAAATGAAGAACCACATGCCTTTATAAATGCTTGAAAAATGCATTTGGTTCAGTCAAAAAAACTAGAGCAGCATCTAGAATTCTGTTATTTGCCAAAGAATGAAATTTGTTACAGCTTTGGTCATAATGACCATTCCTTTCTTTACCTGTCATCTGTGCAGTCCAGGAGTCTAATGCATAACATGGTGAACAGCATCCTGGTCTGCATCAGCAACAATGGGGCCAGCAGGACCAGGGCAGGGATCATCCCCGTGCTCAGCACTGGTGAGGGCACACCGTGAGTCCTGTGTTGAGTTTTGGGCTCTCAAGAAAGACACTGAGGTGCTGGATTGTGTCCAGAGAAGGGCAGTGAAGCTGGGGAGGAGCTGAGGGAGCTGGGGGTGTTTAGCCGGGAGAAGAGGAGGCTCAGGGGAGACCTTACTGCTCCCTACAACCACCTGAAAGGAGGTTGTAGCCAGGTGGAGTCAGTCTCTTCTCCCAGGTACAAAGCAAGAGGATGAGGAAATGACATCAAGGTTAAGATTGGCTGGCTATTAGGAAAAATTTCTTGTCAAGACTTAGAACAGGCCTCCCAGGGAAGTAGTAGAACCACCATGCCTGAAGGTGATGATGATTCAAAACCATTGCAGATGTGGCGCTTAGAGAGATGGTTTAGTGGTGAGCATGGTGGTGCTATTTCAGTGGTTGGACCTGATGCTCTGAGAAGTCTTTTCCATCCTTAGCGATTGTATAATTCTGTGCCATAGCTGGTGTTCTTGTCTTGCCATTAGTGTCTAGCACCCACCAGTAACATGGAAAAGCTGCCATGAGCTTGAAGAGCTTCACATACAGGAAAAGGTTTAAAATACAATACAGGAAGAGGTTTAAGAGAGAGCTCTTATCAGTGAATTGTATCAAATCAATCTCCTGAGATGCTGCACACTGTGCTGAGGCCAGGAAACTTATCTTTTGTCGCCTTTTGCTTAATGTATTTGTTAACACTGATTTGCTTAAATGTCCAGATCTGCTTTTTCTGTATGAAGCATGAACAATATGCAACCAGTTACTCAGGTCTTCTATAGGTTGGGCTTTTTTAGGGAAAAGACTCTGGGAATGTTTAAACTTCCTACTTGGAGTGAAAGCATTTGTGGTTTGAGATGCATAAACAAGCTTCAAGCAGGAGGCACATGTGCTGTGCATTTGTGTGGTTTTCCTACAGGTGTAGTTTAAAAAAAAGTCAAATTAAGTATGGAGTTTGTTCTCTTTCTGTCATAATATTAACAAAAGCAAAGAAACTCAAGGTTCACATGTCTCACCCCGCCTTTCCTCTTGGTAAAGGCAGAGACCACAGCTACTAAAAATAAGTGTGACTTTTTTTTACTGTAGAATTTTTAAAGAAGGTTGAGTTAACCTCCACTTTCAAATCCATAGATCATCTCACACCAAAAAAAAAAAAAACAAACCCCAAAAAAAGAAACAAAACCCCCCATAAAATATTGTGATTATCTCTGTGCTTTGTGTGTGGCCTTGCAGCCAGAAGTTGCATGGTATAGTATAGTTAGTTAAAGAAAAAGCACTGTATGAAAACTGGAGAACATGTTGGAGCAATATAGTTTCTTTGTAACCTTGGCATTAAAACCATATATCCATAATTTGTTGAACAAAGCCAAAAACACCTCCTCCAAGAATGTTCCATGTATACTAAGTGAACAGAGATGTGCTGTGCTAATGAAGTCTTCTTTCTCTGTTTACTTGGGGAATTTATGCACTTTCTTTCCAGCATTTGTAAAATCTCAGTATCAGCCCTTTAGTAGATTTGTCACTACATCATCCCGGAGAGTGCACTGGTCTGTTTAGGTTTCTTTCTATATCTATACAGGTAGACAAACCACAGTTTTTTCAAGGATACTGAAGACTCCAATGTCTGACAGTTACTTCAGAATGAAATATTTCTGTTTATCTTGCCATTCCATATACTTGTTGATAGCAGCAATAATAAAAAATCACATTTCTATTACTTTACTGACTAGCTGATAGGCCATCTGTGACCTGTAGTTGCCCCATAAGACCTACTAAAAACAAATAAATGAGAAAAATCAGATTATTTGTCTTAAGTACAGTAAATGAAAACTGCGGTGTTTATGATATTTATAGCTTTAATAAATTGTTTGTTTCAGTTCATCAATATTTGGAATGTCTTTGAGACTAAATAATTTCCCATCACATTGTTTACTGTGAGACTTCTGAAGATCTATGTACCTGACAGCAAAAAATGTCTTCCTAATGTTACTCTTACAGCAGCTGCTTTTTTGAACACGTGTGTGCGTTTTTGTTTAGATCTATTTTTTATTCACAGTCTGATTACACGGATGTTGCAGAGAGACCCAAAGCGAAGGGCATCTTTGGAAGAGATTGAAAATCATGCATGGCTCCAAGGAGTTGACCCATCTCCTGCAACTAAGTATAATATTCCTCTTGTATCATACAAAAATCTGTCTGAGGAGGAGCATAACAGTATAATACAGCGCATGGTTCTTGGGGACATCGCAGACCGAGATACCATCGTGGAGTAAGTTGTCACTTTTCTAGATGCAGTTTGTTTATGCATATCTAATTTTTCATTCAAGAACATCATGAGAACCTGGGCACTTCGGGGTTTAAATATCAGGTCATTCAGTTAACAAAGTATTACGGTCTTGGTCTGTGATAGGATATTGTGAGATCAGCAATAATTAAGTATACCCAAATTTAGGAAAAACTTCAAGAAAATGTGTTGGAACAGTGTTTTGATTCTTGCAGTAGCTATCTTGAGTAAACTTAAATGCTTTGGAATCCATGCTTTTACTTGTTCTTCACCTTTCACGCATATTTGGAGATAACAAATTCTAGCATTTTTCCCTTAACACATTTCCAGTGTACCCAAATTTTTGTTAATTTAAAATGTTATTCCTTTTATCTATATAATGCATAATAGTCACTTGTCGCTGAGAGAGCGTGCTAGAAAGCTACATAGATTCTTCTAATAGATTAAAACTGCCAAATTTCTAAAATATTCCCTAAATTGAAAGAGGTCTTAAATATTTTTTCCTTTTATGTGTTTAAGCTGTAAAAAACTGTTGATGGGGAAGGGGAAGCAGCAGTTTTACTTGTAAAGCTTTTAGCTGTGTAACAGGGGCATCCTTTCTATTACAATGTCTGAGTGACACTTACTGTCTTAAGAACTTATTTTTATTATAATCTCAATGTGACAGTCCTAAAATAATGAAAGTTTTCTTCCATTTGTTGCATAACCAAATATTAGTACTTTGTGGTTGTATGTGCCAGTGGGAAAGCCCATCATTGGTCAGAACATTAATGAAAAACACTGTTACCATTTAAAGAATGTAAAATAAAAAGTAATTTCTTGCTTCTGTTGGATGATATTCTGAGGTTATCTTCTTCCAGCTATAATTGAAATTGCTAGACTTGTTGGCTCTTTATTTTTAATAAAATTAAGGCATGCCCGTCAAAAGATCAGAAATGGGCAGTCCTGCTTTCAGGCACTCTTCCTGCCATAGGAAACACAGCAAGATGTGAGATGCATGTCCAGTTCTTAGAAACCACCGATGGATGGGTTATTTCATGTTTTGTACTTTCCTCAGGGCGTTGGAGACTAACAAATACAATCACATCACTGCTACTTACTTCTTACTAGCTGAAAGGATCCTGCGAGAAAAACAAGAGAAGGAAATTCAGACCAGATCTGCAAGCCCCAGCAACATCAAAGCTCAGTTCAGGTGAGAATTTAGGAATCTAAATGGCTGGGTGGTTTTTTTGTTTGTTTTTTAAATTAGCTTAATGAGAATATTAAATTGCTCAAGTACTGCTTTCTTGAAAATAGTAAAATACTCATTGCAAATTTTAAATGTCTTCAAAGTCCTGTGGAGACTTCAGAAGCTGTTCAGAAATCACTTGCACATAATATTTTCAATTCCTACCCTTCTCAGGAAATGACAAGGCAATTTGAAGTCTGTACCTTAAGAGGCAAATTTTCACACCTCCTAGGAAAGGGCTTGTTCATTGACCTTCAGCTCCTCATACAAATTGTGTTATGTAATATCCCTGGAGAAAAATTAGTTGCATAATCCATAAACCTGCTGATATACAATCAGTTATAAATGAAAAATCACTCTAAATTTGATCTGTAGGTATGTTCTTTTTCATGTCAGTTGCTGTGCCTGTTGTGTAAAGCAAAATTGTTGAATTTATTGTTTTAATCAGTCACTTGAAGACACTGCAATAGATTCTGTTTGTTTGACAAAAACATGAATTAAAAAACCCTTTTAGGAAGGGTCTCTGAGATTTCCAAAGCTTCAGCTTGTGACACAGTAAAACTAAAAGGGGGGAATTGGGCTTCTGGCATATAGTTGGTATTGGTATGTTCAACCAGTTCATTTGTTCTGCAACCAGTTATCAAAGCATCCTGTATTTTCAGTTACAGCAGAATGTGCTTTAACAAAACCAACCAAACCAAAAAAACCCAAAAAAACTCCAAAACCAACCAAAAAAAAACCCAAAACCAAACCAACCAACCAACAAACTCAACCCAAAAGGCAAATAGTATAGTTTCCACTTGCACATTGATATTGGAGAATGCAAGTTTTTGAGCAGTTCCTTTTCTTTAACATTGGGGTTTTTCTTTCCTAAGTTAAATATTAAACTATCACTGGGGATCTGCTGGTATTGGATAAAAAATTCATTGGCCCCTCTTGGTAATTGTTTCAGAGAAGATGGAGGAGGTACTGAGGCATTTCCATTAACTTTCATCCTGCAACCTCCAGGCTTTTCAAAAGTTGCCTATTTAGGTAAACTATTGGTAACTGTTACTAGCAATAATAACAATTGTTAGTAGATAATTTGTTAATGAGAAAAGAGTACTAAGTGTTTGTGCTGATGTTCAGCACTGCTAACTCCAGCAACATTTTCAGTGTGTTTATCTGTAGGATTTAGAGAAAAAGACAAAATAACTTGTTCATTCTAAAGGTTTCTTTGTGCAACTTTAATGCAAGGTCACATGTGAAATCATTTAATAGGAATAATCATAGGGACATAAATGATGGGATGTCCTTCTGGTGCATAGTCATAGTTTCCTTGGCCTATTTGAGAAAAGTAAGGTACTACTACCTCAAGTTAAATCTAAAAAAAATGGACACTTTTTATAAATTAAGGACACACACATGGGAAAATAGGTTAAAGTCTCCATTGGTTGTCACGTTGGATTTAGGCTTGAGATTTTAGAGGCATCTCCTAAATACCATTCTGTGTCCCTGAATTATGAGTTGATGCTCTATAAATGTTAGAGTGTTTTCAGTATCTTTGTCATCTCCAGGTGGGACTGCACCCTGCACTGTGTACACTTAAAGATCATTCACTCAGTGGTCACTGATGTAGGAAATTTTATCTTAGGTGGTTACAGGTACTTCAGAAGAGTTATTGTTGCAGGCATCTAAGGGTTGCCTACAGACCCAGAATGGTCTGGAGCTTGGTGTCACAGAGCTCACCTCTCTTCAAGGGCAATACTCTAACTTTGACTCAGCAGTTCTCTCAGGATGGATCATCCTCTTATTTTTATGTCAACTTCTTTGAAAAAAGAAATCCCATCAAATATGCCTAATGCTAAGTATTACTTATAAACCAAATTACTTTAGAGGAAAACCTGGAGTTCACCTTCAAACAGAAATTCTAAAACTATAAAGTCGGCTTTTGAATTGTTTGGAGGTTTTTTCCTCAGTATCACTTTCAGTAAAGTGCAACTCTAGTTATATAAGAAGCTGGAACAAAAAGTTCAAATAATCTAAATCTTTATATGAATTTGTAAAATTTAAGTAGCTGTAGCCTGTCCCATGAGTACGAATTTTCATGACAAGGACATCTGCATAAACTGCAGAACCCTTGCTCTAATGGTCCCAGTGCCTGTTCTTTGCCTCCGTGATGGTTCTGAATTCTAAGTGTTACTCTAGAATGACCTCATGGAAAAGACAACAAAGTCTTTCTCTCATTACTTTGATTTTGAGATCTCAGAAGATAAAAAAACCCCAACAATTTAACTTGTAACCTGGAGCTTCTTTGCTGTCCCACTCTCCCCTCAGGCCCACTGGGAATAAAGGGAGAGGCAGAAGGGATGGGAGGCAAACATGGGCTGCTATGAGAGATAAACATACTGTAGTGAGGAGGTTTATTGCCTGGCAACTACAGTACTGTAAGATACTATATTTGCTCTTTATTGTGACAACCACAGAACTCTTCCTATTTTTGCTGACAAACCAGTCTGTTCTTGAAGCATAGCAAGTTCCTGAAAGATTTAGATCTTCATTTCTGTCACGTTTGTAGTTATGTTTCCACTGTATTTAAGTCCTGTTTTTTAATTACAGACAATTGTTTGTGTTTAAAATACACAGCAGAGCACAAGTCATCAGCAAACTGGGTCAGTGTTTCCCAGTGTTTCTGGAGTCAGCTGGGGCCTAAGGGAGGGTGCCAGAGTCAAACCAAGGAAGACCACAGCCCAGGCTTCGCTTCCTGTCTGTGCAGCTTGGCTTGAAGCTGCTGGTTGTGTCGCCTCCCTCCAGGTAGAGCTCCCCACTGGAGGGAGGCTGGTGGGAAGCTACCAGCAGCTCCCAGTGAGACAAGCAGGAGCCTGCATGGCTCCCCCCAGGGAATGCACTGCACAGGCTCAGGCGGTGTGTGGGCAACCAGGCCCTGCTGTTAGAGGGTCCTGGGGGGTGTTTCTGGCACCGGTTGGTTGAGCAAAACCGACACGAGTGCTTCAAAGCAAAGTCTGCAGCAAGGCTCGGTGAGTTTACTGCTGGCTTTAGTAAAGCCTCCTCCTCCAAGTTTGTACCACTGGGGAGAGTTGTCAGGAGACAACCTGGTATAGACCAGTATCTCACACCTCGGGGTCCTTTTCTGTGCAGCCTTCCGCAAGTGCAGTCCTACTGCAGCAAAGAGGTGTTTGAGCCTTCCCTCTTCCTTCAGCTTGACCTCCTAACAAGGCTGAGAGGAGGAAACTGATGTGATCCTTGTGTCTTTGTATGCAGTCTGTCAGGCAGATACCTGGGGTCACACTTGCTGGTCGTGCTGGGGTCCTCCTCCTCTTGCTTTTAAACTAGGCTCCAAAGTCATGCAGCCCTTTCTTTAGGCACACACAAAATATGGTTGGGAATGTCTTGTAATACGCTGTCCATATGTGAACAGAGGCCTCTATTACAGCTTTTCATGCAGTATGCCAGAGTATTTTTTGTTTGTAAAGTTAAATGATTGGCAAACTTTGTAAACTGAAAGACAAAAAGTGTGGGGCTTATGCTGAGTGAAGACGTCAAAGAATCATTCAGTGTTAAGGTGTTGGTCTGTAGATGTTGGTTTTTTGGATTAGCCTTTCAAAATAGAGTAAAGACCGTTTTTGTTCTTAATTTATTCTGTGTGCGTTATTGGAAAATTACAATATATGTTAAAATTTAAAGTCAAGTACAAATCATTAGATATACTGGCGATAAGATGTCAGCTGCTACTTGTAAAACTGAGGCATCCATGTTACTTTTGATTTGAGCTAATGCTATTACAGAGTCATACAAATTCAACTTGGATTTACGGTTTATCCAAGTGTCGTAATCTTAAGCAGCTTGCGTTCTGAATTCATGCAGCTGTATTATTCAGATGCTCAGCTAAGGACAAATAAATGTATGATCTCAGTTTGTGTGTGTTTGAAATTGAAGGGAACTTTGTAGAATAGAGCTTGGTGAGAATGAGAGACTGTTTTGTCTGACTCACCTTTTCAGTCTCACTTATGTTAATTCTAACCTAATTTTTATATTAAGAATACTGGGGGAAAAAAACCCAGAAGCTTTAGATTAAAAGTAGTTTGCAATGCTGTCTTACTTAAGTTGTGCTTGAATAGGCTTGTACCTTCCTCTAGGTACTGGTGGTTCTGCACCAATCTCAGCTTTTCTTTGAGACACAATTATTTCAAGTTCTTTTACTGCTTAATTTTCTGAGAGCAGTGAAATCTTAAACTTTGATTTGACAGTAACCAACATAATTTCCAAACTATGTTCTTGTATAGATGGTGCTCCTTTCAAATAGCAGCATTTCTAAAGGAATGCGCATTCTCTGAGAACACTTCCTTGTGCTCAGTCACTCAGTACTCTTGTTTACAGACATGCCACTCAGCAGCCCAATTTGTGTGTCAGTACTTGTGCTTCTCTGGTGCAGATCTTACACTTCCTTCTAAGTTCTGAAATGCTTGCCATGAGGTAACTTCCTGTTTATCTTCTCTTAATTTTTTATGCAGGCAGTCGTGGCCGACAAAAATTGATGTCCCCCAGGATCTGGAGGATGACCTTACGGCAACCCCTCTCTCCCATGCCACTGTTCCTCAGTCACCGGCTCGCACGGCTGAGAACGTTCTCAACGGGCACCGGGGCAAGGCCCTTGGGGATTCGGCAAAGAAGGAGGAGATCCCAGAACTGGCTGGGCCAGCACTTTCAGCAGTTCCATCGGTGAGCCTGAAACCCACTACAAGTGGCCGGAAGTGCTTGTTCAGAGTAGAAGAAGATGAAGAGGAGGATGAGGAAGATAAAAAACCTATTTCTCTTTCTACTCAAGTTGTTCTGCGTCGTAAGCCTTCAGTTACAAATCGTCTTACTTCGAGAAAGAGTGCACCAGTCCTCAACCAGATCTTCGAGGAGGGCGAGTCCGATGATGAGTTTGACATGGACGAGAACTTGCCCCCAAAGCTCAGCAGGTTAAAGATGAATATCGCCTCGCCCAGCACGGTGCACAAACGCTACCACCGGAGGAAAAGCCAGGGACGGGGCTCCAGCTGCAGCAGCTCTGAAACCAGCGACGACGACTCAGAAAGCAGGAGGCGTCTGGACAAGGACAGCGGGTTTACTTACTCCTGGCACAGACGGGATAGCAGCGAAGGGCCGCCTGGCAGCCAGGGGGACGGTGGTGGACAGAGCAAACCAAGCAATGGAAACGGAGGGATGGACAAAACGAGCCCAGGCGATAACAACAAAGGAGGGGGGAGTCCCTCCGGGAGCTCTGGCGGGAGCACCAACACCACCTCCGGTTCCACTCGGAGATGTGCTGGATCTGGAAACTCGATGCAGCTGTCGTCCAGAAGCGCAGGGGAACTGGTTGAAAGCCTGAAGCTAATGAGCCTTTGCCTAGGTTCACAGATTCACGGCAGCACGAAATACATTATTGATCCTCAAAACAATCTGTCCTTTTCCAGTGTAAAAGTACAGGAGAAATCAACGTGGAAAATGTGTATAAGCTCCAGCGGAAGTGCAAACCAGGCTTCATCGTTGGGCAGCCTAAAATTTTTTTCCGACCAAATGTCAGACACAACAAACGAATTGGAACGGCTAAAGAACAGGAACTTGAAAAACAATGTGCTACAACTACCTCTCTGTGAAAAGATGATATCTGTGAATATTCAGCGGAACCCAAAGGAGGGGCTGCTGTGTACCTCCAGTCAAACCAGTTGTTGTCATGTGATTTGACAATGACCTGACTTGAACAGCTCGATCTGCCTGACAGCGTCATTCTTCCTGGTCAGAGCTGTGAACACCTTGTCACGGGCCCCCTTTTTGTTGTCTTACGATTTTTAAGTGGGCTTCAAGCAGTTATTTATTATACTTTAATTTTGTGTTTGCTTGATGGTATGACAATGCATGGTCTTTGCATGCTGCTAGCAGATATGTTTTTCTTTTTCAACAAAACAGAATATTTTATTGTGTAATTTTTACATTTATAATTTTACTATGTAAGATCTGGATTAAATTAAAATAAATATCTGGATCCTAATGTAAATGAAGCACTTAGAAGTTTCATGTTCTGCACTTAAACTAGAGAGAGAAGCTTTTGTTTGCTTGTGAAATGTTAATTCTTGTTCTGACCTTCTGTGAAAACTAAAATATGTGATATGTGGCATACTTCTATGTGTCTGAAACAGAACCAAAGCAATAATGTATTGATGCTGAAAACTCTTCAGGGAGCTTTCAGATGTTCCAAGGCTTGTACAAAGCAAAGATGCACTGAAAATTAGTGATCTTGAAATATGATTTTAAACCCACACCTATTTGTCTTAAGCTATGATATGGATAGAGTTGCGGCTCAAAAATGAAACTGAAAAGATCTGGTTTTGCTAGAGGCAGTTTTCTTTAAAAAAAAAAAAGACAAGTAGATTTGTAAGGCAGCTTTCTCCCATAGAAATATGTTAATATTACAAGCAGACAATCTTTTTTAATATAACAAAGGTAAATTATTAAGTCTACTTCTGAGTTTTTACATGCTAACTGAAAATAAAGTATTTGTATGAATTACTTTTGTTAGTAGTATATCATGACATTTAGTATTTTAGGTTTTTACCTCGTAAACCCTCTCTGCTGTTCTCTCCTCCCTTCCCTGAGATTCCAGAAGGCAATAAGGGATGGAAAACCTTTAGGTAATTGGATTCACATTGAAATTATTGTCATTTACATTTTTGTTATTATTACTCTTTTTAAGACTTAAAATACTGCTGTTCCTCACATGTACACCACTTATTTTCCCTCAGTATTATGCTTTTTCATAAAGTCCATTTTAAAATAGCCTGTAGGAGTGTTTCTTTCACAGCTCTCAGCCTTCCTGTCAGGTTTCCCATTGCCATGGCAAGGTCTTGATTTAGACTATTTCTGTACAAAAGGATACTTTTGACCAGATGAATTAACTTTGTGGAATTTTATTACCTAGAATAAAATATATTGCAGATTCCTAGTTTTGGGAAGGGCAAGAATGTTTTATTTTTTCATGCTGTGCACTGGGTCTTCTAAGCAATGCTGGTGAAACTGGGGGTACTATGTAGCAGCACCCTGGGCAGACCCTGGGTGTCCCAGAGGAGTTTGACACTGTTGAGCATCTTGTAACACTTGCAGAATGGTCAATACAGCGCGTTCCCTGTCCGCTGTGGAGGGAGCAGAGCACCAAAGGGGCTGGGTCAGGATGGCCGCAGCTCACGACAGCTCTTGTAATTCCTACAAGACTTCAGAGAGGCTGAAGTGTGTGGGGTGTCCTTCCTGGCAAGCTGAGCCAGGGGTTCTGCTTCCGGAGCAAGGCAAAGGATAAGTGTTTTGCTTCTTTAAGTTTTAATCTCTAGTTGCAGTTTAGTTAAAAGCTACAAGTGTAGATGTGTGGGTGAAGCCATAGAACATAATTGCTTAAAATTTTTGAGCAGGGATCTTACCAAGGGCCAGAAACGAGATGTGTGGTTCACAGACAGTGAGCGTAACATCCACGTAGGAGACAAGTCTATAAAGGGCATTGGCAATAAACTTTATTTGTTGCAGCTTTTTTCCAAGTATTGTAAATACTCTTTCCTGATATGTACAGCCTTGGAATGGCACCTTTTAACTAACCCCGGGTGTATTTTGTTTCCAATGTTTTTATATACGACTGTATATATGGTGCTCACTTTAGAACAGCAGTGTTGACCATTTATGCTGCATAGTTGTATTATAGCCTTATAGTTGTGTGTGGCTGGTTGGACCTCTGGGTGTACAGATGTGTTAGTCTGAGTGCTGTCCTCTCCCCTCTGTTGATAGGTGAATGATTGTGCATGTGGTGTACGTCGTGTTATGTCGTCACGTAAAAAGAAGGGCGAGAATAACCACTACATTAAGATAATATTGGACCAAACTATTTAGAGCAAGTAAACATTTCTTGTACCCCTTAACGTGTCTTTAAGAGTTGCATATAGTTACAGTAGTGTATAAAGTAAATATTGTGGAAAAACAGTTAGTCTTGTATTTTTCTGTATGTGTGTATATAAAAATATATAAAAAATAATGTACCTCTAGCAACTTAATCTGTATTTAAGATGTGACAATCTTGACACAATTTTAAGAGTAGCAATCTAAATAAGCAGAATTAATGAATAGAAGTATAAAAATTTCTCACCAAGAAAGAATCCATGTGTGTTAAGAGGGTACAGAAATATCAACTGATCTTATTGCTTCTGGCAATGTTTGGCTTTTTCACTGTATAAACATTCATGGTGTGCGACAGAAATGGAAAATCCAGTTAATAAAAGTGATATCCTGATCGATGCATACGCGATGCCTTGCATGTGGATGCGGTTTGTTTCTCCTGGCGCTGGGTGCGTGAGGGCGGCACAGCCTCCGGGCCCGGCCCCGCGCTGCAGCACCTGGGGCGAGCAGGGGCCTGGCGTGGCAGGAGCCCGGCATTGTGTGTGGATGGACATTGCTTTGTGAACTTCCAGTTATTCTCTTGCATTGATCAAATGCATTCATTTGGGCTGAACAGCTGTCACTGTTGGCATCTGTTAAGAGTTTTTTGTCTCAAGGCTGAGGTAGGTGTTCCTCAGGCAGAACTTCAGGCTGGGTTAAATGGTTTAGTAAACCTGGCATGCTGCTGCTCAGTGCGAGTACACGTGTGCTACCCCTGTGCAGCTTAAACCCTCTTAGCAGCTCCTCAACACAGGACACTGGGCATCCTAAAGGCTCAGCTACATTTGCTGTCATCAGGCAGATGAGTCTCTTCTCAGCCACACACGTCCACTGCAGTCCTAGGAGGGCAGGGACACCTCTCCCAGCCCTGGCGTCACTGGTGGGGGAAGGAAGTTGCTTCAGAGCTCTCGGGCTGACCACATTAGATGAAGTGACTAGTACTTCCCTTGTGGAGGTATGAGTTGAAGTTCCAGCAGTACAGATGGAATGTTTTCAATACAAACCTAACCTGGTACCGTTGTTCTTTGCAAAGAAGGTGTATAACAGTAAAACTAGGGGAGGGCAGCAGTGCCAGCCCACTTTGCCCCACCAGCACGGGCTGCAGTGAGGTGCCCAGGGCTGCCTGGGAGCAGGTGGCTTCTGGCATCTCACCCTTCAGAGGTGTCTGTAGTGGCCTGGGGTTGGAGCAGCTCAGCACAACCTGTGCTGCTGCAGTGATTTAACTGCTCCTGCAGCACAAACTGCAAGCAGCCAGGGAGGGTATGGACACAGGGATCAAGGGCAGGGAACAGGTTATGTGAATACATGCCCTTAAGTGACCACTGCTTTAGGCCAGGGCACTTGTGCAGAGCTGGGCCCTCGCCCCTGCTGAGGAGCTTCCCAGCTCCGGTCACTGCAAAATGGGGTGGAGGCAGGAGCAGGAAAAGAGTGGCCAAGGAACTCGTGGGGCTGTGAGACTGACCGAGACAGGAAAGGCGTAACACGTCTTGTAGTGCAAGGCCAAGCAATAACATCTCAGTAGCTGGTAAGTGCAGGTCAGATACTTTTCATGTCACATTTTTTCATTAGCAAATAAAAGGAAATCCCAGTGCAGCTGACTGACAATAAACAGGGAACGGGGGCAAGCTGGAACGTCCCAAACATCAGAGACAACCCAGCCACTGCGTTAGCCTTTCCCATGGTTAAGTTTATGTGAATGAATCAGAGCAGATTTGTCTGTCATTAATTCCAAATGATGACTTCTTTCAGTAAAAGGTGTTTGAGCAATAACACCTTGACGTGACTGTACTTGGGAAAGTGCAGCAATGACTCACTTGTTGCATCGCTGACTGGATGCAGCCAGCTAGGCTGCCTCACTGAAGTCACATCCATACAGTGTTTTGAGGGGCTGCGGGATTGCCCTTTTCTGGAGCACTGTCTCTGCAGCTGTCCTAGCCTGCTCCCTCCCTGAACCACAGGCTCTGGCTATTTATTTTTTTAATTTTAAAGTAATCGTGAGATGACTCAGTTTGGCCTATCTGCTTGTATTACAAATGACATCAATTTCTGGAAGTCAAGAACCCAGTGACAGAGTAAAGTCTTATTACACAGGGGTAAAGAAAGAGACAACTTCTGTTTTCCCACATGGTGGAAGAATTATGTTGTACGAAAAATGCAAGTACAGGGCCTGAGAAGCACAGAGAGGTAACACGGACTTCGTCAGGCTCTCAGAAGTGCCATGTCAGATGTCAGCACTTCGTTTCACCAAGCCCTTGTGTAACATCCTCCTATTTCCTGTCTCTCACTGCTCTCTCTTGAGAAAAACTCCCCAGCGCTGGGGAGGCAGGATCTGGTTTTCTCTCTGGGCCGTTTTGTGCCACGTGCCCTCAGCCTGGGATAGGCCCTCGGCTCTGGGACAGCCCTGGGAGCCAGGGCTGAGGAGCTGCTGTTACAGCAGGCCCAGCATTGCCCTCACGATGCCAGTGATGACAGAGGCCATCACAGTGCTTTGTATGGAGCACTGGGGTGCACAGAGATGCTCCTCTCTCAGCACCAGGCTCCAGGGCTGGCAGTGAGGCACCAGGCCCTGCTCTCAGCCCTGGGCTGACACTCGCCCCTCCAGCTCCTGGGTGAGGCACGGCAGAGCTTTCCTGAAGAAAGCACACTGCAGTAGTAGGCACTGTTCCCATGGGCTTTGCTTACATGAATAAGGAAGTAAACTCAAATTTCTCTGAATGAGATTCAAGATCAATTCCCTCAGGTCCAGGTGGGCTAAAGTATCCATAATGGCTTGCCTGCTTACAGAGGAACTTTTCCGTATAATGAGTGTTTTCCTCTTCTGTTGTCCTCAGGTTCACTGGAGGTGAACAGCAGATGTCTTGAGTCAGCAGATCCCTCTGGGCCATGCAGTTAGACCTATGCTCACAACGCACCTGATGAGAGAACTTCTGTATCACCAGCAAGTGATTGAGGAGTGCTCTTCTAAAAAAACAGCTTTCTTGGGTTGTTACTGTTGCTGCTAAGGAGATGTGTAAAATCCAAGTCTTAACAGACACATACGGGCTACTCCCACACAATCATCCTCCCAAACAGGATGCTCCCAGCCTCATCCTTGGTTTCTCCCTGAAGCTTGAGACCAGAGATGAACTTATTTTATTGCTTAGAGCCAGGTACTGGCAGAACTGCCTCGCACCCTGTCCGTGGGCCTGCACTCTTGAAGGGCCCAGAGCCACGGCTCTCTAGAGGTGTGAGGCTCTCTCAGCTGGGTAAGGGACACCCTGCCATGGACTCTGGGAACAGACATTCAGATTCCATGTCCTGTGAATGGCAGCTACTGATAAATATCTTACTCTTTCAGATATTTTCACCTGACAACTGATTTTGGTCAGTGAGCTTCATCCCTGGCATCCCACAATTTTTACAGCTGCACCTATGGCAGAAAGGAAACAACACTTTCAGGAGCAGAGACAGAAACATTTTCTCCCAAATGAGAAATGAAAATAGATGCCATCATGACTGTAAAAAAAACCCCAGCACCAAAGAGTATGAAACACAGCAACCCCTCCCCAGTGAAAGGACAAAGAGCTGCATACAGAGGAACAGGAGCTGAATTTCAGTTCAGTGACAAAATACTACTTGGCACTACAAGGGAACATTTCTCAGCAAGTTAAAGTGTGCACTTTCAGGACAGAAACAGTCTCTGTCGTGACCATGTAGCATCTGTGATGCTAAAACAAGAGTTCTCCCAGTATGTGGAACAAACTTTAATCCCTATAAAACAAAGGAGTCCCACACTTTTCACTCACTCATACCATGGACGGTCAGAACTCCTCCATACCTACTCACTTTAGGTGGAGAATGCACCTAAGGTAAGTATTATCCCTGTTTATAGATAAGGAGACTAAACAGACGTGAAGGGATTTGCCCAAGGCAAAGGCAGCAGCCAACACTACTGCTGTCACTGGGTACTTACACCTCACTAGAGATTTTCCTGTTAATCCACAAAAAACAGAAGATATGGACCCCACAAGGAAAACCACAAAGTCAGTTTTGCAGAAGGTGACTTACTTGTTTCACATGATCTCAGCTGACACACAACTCCTTTTCTAACCCATCTTAGAAAGTTATTCCAGACACCTGATACAGCTGCCATTAGCAAAACACACCAACTTCATGCTCCCAGACCATCAATTAGCAGACCAGCAGAATCCCTTCAAAATGGCTACAAGGTCACAAGAACATACTCCATCAGGAACCCATCCCATGGATTTTTCTTCTCTGGAACTGCTCACTCAAAACCACTGACCAGGCAGCTAAAACTTGAAGAAACATGAGCTACTTCAGATCAAAGTGGGCAGGAGACTGCAGAGATGGGGAGTTTTCGTGGATAACACACTGGTCCCCTCCTATGAAAACATTTGTTTTTGGGATCTCTACAGCACTACAGGAAGGGTGACATACTTCCCTCAGAGATCCTCAAGGCAGAGCTTGTGCAGCCACAGCCCTGTCACTGCTTCAGGGACAGGCTGTGAAAGCAGCAGCCCATGAGATACCCCTGAAATAGCAGCAGCGTGGGGGACTCACAGTGGGAGAAGCAAGAACAGAGGAGCCGTAGCACAGGTTTGCTCCTTCCCAGGGGAACTGTCATTTCTTACTGGGTCACACCTGCAGAGCCTGAGAAATCCTAATTTTTAGTTGCAGACAAAATACATTATTTTGGCTTAGTTATATTACTCTGCTGTGGGGGCCCTGGGGCAGAAATCTGAAATGTACAAAGTAGGCAAACACCTTAATTATGGCAGCAGCAGATTTTTGCAAACAAAATTCCAGCAAGTACCACATACAGTTACATCTACCAAAACTGAATATCACAGCAGCCAAAAATAAATTGTCCCAAGGTCACAGGAGCAAACACCATAGATTTCGGTCCTATGATTGTCAGAAAACAATGAACCTTTAGCACAACTACCATTTTGTGAAATGCAAGGAAAAACAAATCAGATATTCACTACAAACACAAGTACTGGTGTATCAAGTATCAAGTTTAATTGATCCGTTACTGTTGGTTCATTTAACCAGAAGATCCATTTATACAATGCTGCCATTCAGAATCCAGGGGAGTGATACCATAATCCAATATAAATTAGAAAATAAATATGCTTCATAAGTCACTGATCAGCAATCTCTTTCCTAGCAAATTTTTTTTTACCTGGCTTTTGAAAAGATTTTAGCTGGGACTTTATTCAGAGAACGAGCAAACACGAGTATATACTGCATACTCTACAAATATTTATGTTCAGCTCTTTCTCAGATCACATAATGAAATACACTGTTGTTCCCTATGAAATCTATAACATACTTAAATTAATTTGCTGTGGACAAGGAGTAGCTAATAAGCAAATCTTTGAAACAATACAAGATTGATTAGCTATTGTAATGAAGGAACAAAAGGGGCAATAACCATAAAGGGACATTACACTGTCAATTAAATAATAGTCTACTTTTTTTCTTCCCTTCAGAAAGTTGCAGCTGAAAATTCTAGTTAGTTTCTGGATGCTTCCTCAGAGGATCTGTTTTCAATCACTCAAAGCACAGGGAGTCTGGCAGATTTCACCCAGAGCTGGCATAAACTGGAGTGCTTTATTTGGTGTTACCTTCATAAGCAATTGCACATGAGAAACAAAGAGAGCAGGAGAAAAGTACAGTTTTCTACAGTGTCAGGCAAAGATTATTTACCAAGTTTCATATAAGCAGGTGCCACCTACTCAGTAGATGGTGGAGAGTGCACTCTGAGCGCTACACATGACCGCAAGCCTTGGCTCCGCCCTGCATGTGACCGCCTTAGTCATCCTCATTCCTCCGTGTTTACTCCTTCAGGGACTCCGCCGCCAGCTTCATTTGCTGCCAGAGGAGAGAACGACAGAGAGAGACGCTGAGTACAGCGGCAGCAGGAGGAATTACACAAACCAGCCAGAGCCCAAAGCAGGACACTGAGTAATAAAACCACACCAAAAAAAGAGCTTGAGCATTCAAAACCAAAAAACACAAGTCTGTCATGCCTGATTTTTACAAAATACACAGCTTTAACAGAGGCATCACTTTTGTCCAGCAAAACACTCATCAAATGGCAATGCTATATTAATGGTATGTTAATTAATCAGTTAGTTTTGTGATGAATAATGCCTTACATGAAAGTCATTTAGCCTTAAATATTTAGGCCTTTAAGCTGATCTCGAAAGGCCAGTGAACTACTGACAAACTGCTGCCCCCACTTCCCACTGCAACAATCAGTTAACTGTTATTCAGTATTTCTTTTTTTGCTGCTGTTGAACTGAATAAAAACATCCTGTGATGTAAGAAGGAGCTATCAGACTGCTATGGTGATATGTGTTATTTCCAGTCCTGCTGATAACCAGTTTTGTTTTCATTATCTCAGGATGTCACCAGAGAGATCTCCATGTGAAACCAGGATAACAATCCCAGGTGTTGAAAATATCTGCTGAGTAAGAGAAAACAGAGCCACTCTGTGAAGCTTCTTGTTAAAGAGGAGGTTTCATAACACAGAACTTACAGAGGCAACAAGAGAAGAGTTTAAATCGTGCCCAAGGCATCTCTTACACATCACCTGGGGGTTGTCAGCCAAGGGCCTGGCAACATCTGGAAGGCTGGAACCACCCGGATAAACCAAGAAATAGTCACAGTGACTTAACCCCCGGGAGGAAAAAGACAGAGACAGTCACAGGAAGGAGACGAGAGGGAGACCAGCCCAAAGGACAGGGTGAGGAGCAGGGGCAAGGAGATGCACAGCGCTGCTGGAATTCACTGCTTGTGCCCTGCATTGCTGCCTCCTTGGAGGCAATTCAGGAGACAAGGAAAGGAAAAGCCTGGGCATGAAGAAATGTGAGCGATCATATAAAGAAACAATTTAAGCAGCTTTCAACTCCTAAGCAGCTGTGAGGGTTCTGTATCATTCCCCCAGTGGAGGATGGACATGTGCTACTGAGCTGAGTTCTTTCTTCTACATTTGTATTTGATTTCATAGAAATGGCCCATGACATATGAGCTATTAGAAAGAGAAGTATCTAAAATTGCTATAACAAAACTGGAAAAGACAAAACTGCAAATGAAGTCAGGCACTATCATTCAGTTTCTATCCCACAAAACGGGATACAAAGAAGTCAGATGCTTTAACACAGCACCTTCAACCTTTTCTTTGCTGCTAGTCTGAGCCTGAACCCATTCCAAAACATTATTCTGCACAATAAAACACACCTACAGCAACTTTACCATTCTCATCTGCATTTCCATGCCATCTATAAATGAAGTAAAATTAGTTTGTGATACAAATATTTATATGCCTCTCCATAGCAACAGTGTAGGGAAAAAAGCCATAGCTAAAGGCTGGAATACAGATTCCTCTTCTACATCCTGATTCACTTATTTAAATAAATGTCTGAATAGAACGACAGCATCTTTAATTAAAGTGACTTTTCCTCCCATTGCAAAAACATAGAAAATACACAGAAGACAGCAACTTCATTCAGTTCCTGATTCATCAAATTCAAACCTAATTCTCTTATTTTAGAATGATTTTCTTAAATTCTGAGTGGTGGTGTAATTAACTGGGGATTGATGAGGAATGCAGAAAACTGGAAAGGTATTTTTATTCTCTGATCTCTGCAGGGCTTGCCAAAGTCTGGAAAAAACCCAAGCACACGACTGCTAATGATGACTAAATGTAATCTGTCCAAAAACTCTGTACAGGCTGGACCACTCTCATTTACTTTTGAAGGCCCTCCGAATTTTAACTGAGCTAATCTTAAACCAGGATTCTCTCGTGCTGGCAATCTTATGCTATCGTATTTAAAATACATGATCTGAACAAATAAATCCCAGCTTCTTGAGTGGGCCAGTGAGTAGAAAAACCTCTTAAAATAGCTTCACATGCTGCCATGGCACACAAGGCCTGGGCGAAACCAGTCCAAATGCAGTCACTCATGTATTTCAGGAAATGAATCATATGCCACGTGAGAACCCCAAGAGCTGCATATTTAATTTCTTCTTTATAGTTTCTAATACCAAAATGTATTTGGCAGTACCTGGTAGTGGCAGGCTCCCCTGAGAGCTATCACTTGGGCAAGCAACATGTGGTGGCACCTTTAAACAGAGAAATTCTTTGCCAAGCTCAGGCTGAAGAATTTTTAAATTTTCTTTTTTTTTTTTCTGTGAAAGCAAATGTTCCATTTCAATGGGAAAATATTTCTCTAAGACAACATATGGGAAAGGGAGTGTATTTTAAAGTTTTTATTGCTGAGAAAGGGAACTGATGAGGTACCTTCTAAGATTACTTTCCCCCTGATGGCCCCAACAAGTTCACTGACAAACCTGTGGGGCCGAGTTAACTACTCTTCCATCAAAAAGACATTTATTTGTAAGCTTTAAGTAGTATTTTAAAAATATAGAAAAGAGGTATTAAAAACATCTCGATCCACTTGTCAAACCTACAAGACACATAATGACAAACAACACTCATTTGAGGGGTATTAAAAGCCTATGTGAACTAATCAGAGGCATAGCTCAGAAATGAGTTGGGCCAAGAAGCCATTCTTCATTTTATCAGCTGAGAGTTACCAGTGAAAGGTTTATACTTAATGCTCTGTTTTATGCAGCACCCTTAGCAACAGCAGCCTATGCATGCAACACGAGTGAAACGTGTTTAAACTAGTATTAATTTCAGTGGGGCTACAGTGTTGTTTATTCTAAAATTCTACTATAAGGAAATGCTCTTAATGTTTATCTGCTGTAATTCAATAGATTTGCTATTTCCATTCTATTAAGTTTAAATTTCTTTGTAAAGCACATGTAATATAATTCGACAGTACTTCCAGGAGAAATAGCAAGAACCCTTCAATGTGGTTTACAAATAGGCTTTAACAATTACTTAGATTTCCCTACATTTCAACATGAAATTTTCTGAAAGGACTTTATTAAAACGTAACAGATACTTTCACACCACAAAGAGAGCTTCATACCAAGCACGGAAATCAGGCTACTTCCCTCCATGGGCTCTCTCACAACCAGAAACACCAACTTTAGTGTACAGGGTATGGCTGTGGTAGCTCTCCAGTTAGAGGGTCTGGGGAAGTCTAAACATGTGATTTAGTGCTGTCAACAACACCAAAATACAAAATTAAATAGCTACAAACGTGAAATAACAGAAACACACAGCAGCACCAGAGACCTCAACTACAGCAAAACCCAAGGAGCTGCCAAGGGATGTACCAGTAGCAGTGCCAGGGCTTGGTTCAAGCCACAGCCTCACTGGGAATTTCCTCACTGGGAAACTGGGATGTTTCTGTACAGCACGAGGAGGACCGTGGCCCACCCTGTTTTCCAAGCCTTGTGCCCAGGGCTAAGGAGCTGCTTTGCCCCTCACTCTGCACAGCAGGGCTGCTTTGGGCCAGGACTCTGTGTCCTGGCACATGGCTTCCTTCTGCCCCTGGGCTGAGAGGCAGGAGCTGCCTCTCACCCTTGCACCTTGCCGATCCACCTGTGACCTTCTTTCTGCACCAGAGGAGGACAGAGAGAACGCAGCATTCCTGCTGTCCCTGTGCTGATTTCACACACACTCATAACCTAATCTAACACTCTCACCTTTCCTTTATGGTTTCTGTGGGACAGCCAACATTTAACAGGTGCTAACAGTCTTTGCCGGTTTAATGTTGATTTACTGCCCTTGCTGAGCTCTGTGTCAAATGCTTACAACACTGTTATTTTCCAGTTATGCTCAGTCCTGGTAAGCCACCCTCTAACTACTCTTCATTTCACCACTGTGTGTGTTAATGACAACTGACAATTCAACCTCAACCTGGGGAAAACAATTTTAAAACCAGAAAGCATATAAAAGTGAAAACCAAAGAAACCAGGATCTAATGACTCACTGGTTTGGTGCTTTTCCATAGGTATACTCACCGTACACATAGGTTTGTACATATGAAGAACAGACATGTAAATAGTCTATATTAAACATAAGACATGAAGGCAGATGTTTTTTATCAGCAATTCCATCTTCTGGTTTTCCTGTACACACCACGTAGAACAGCTCATGAGCACTTAGAAAGAGCATTGGTACATGGTGTCTTTCTCACTTTCTAACATTAATTATTATATGAAAACACGACAGATATATATTAAATTCTTCTTTTATAATGGTGTCCAATCACAGTAAAAGTAGTTTCTTGGCTCTTGAGCTCTCTCAAATCTTTATCAGCTTAATCTGTAAGTACCAACCAGTTACAGAAGAGGCAAACTAACACCCGCTTCAAAACTCAGTATGCCTCTTCCACATGTAGTATTTTATTCTGTGTAAAGGTTTAAAAGCTTATTTAATGTAAGTCTGTTCTCACTGATTATAATGGTGTAAAGTTATGGTAACTTCATATCTGGAATCACAAACCTTCCCTCAAGGGTTCTGTCTACGGCACTGAACACTCTGCAGGGAACGGCGCTTAAGGACTCCAGGCTTGGGGTTACTTTTAAGCTGTGTTTCTGACTCTGACCAGTCTTCCAGCAACCTGGAAAACGTTTATTTCCTTAGCTGGAGATGGTAACTGATGCTTCTTGACAGCAGTAATAACCAGTCCCTATACTAGTACACTCCTCTTTATAAATCCCAGGACCACACAGCCACAATATAACACTGAATGCTTATTTTCGGATAAGTCATCCTGCACAACCCTTCAGTCTTCTTGAAAGCTATCAACTTCCAGAATACAGTTCCTCCCCTACTTCAGTAGTATGACAGAAGATTTGTAGGAACAATTTCACAACTTCCTTGTTTCCCAGAGCCAAGACCAATGGCCCTGTGATGCAGCAACTCAGTGGAAACAACCCCCTACAAAGGAAAGCCACACATGAGCATTCAACAGCCAAATTAGGATTTTTCATAAGGAAGTGAGAAGAATTTTAAACTGAAGATAACAAAGAAACAAATTCTGAATTATCACTCTCACAAGGACTGTAAGCAATTACAGTAATTTAACTTTTTGGGGAATATTTACTAATCTCCTTACTTCTAGGTTGCACCTGAAAGATTACATCTAGGTTTGGGCCTTCCAGTGTAAGAAGGATACTGATCAACTCAGCCAAGTCTAACTATGGAATCCAAGATGGGCAGAGAGGTGATGCACATGCCCTGAGACACCTGCCAATATCTACAAGGAGGTCAGCAAGAAGACGGAATCAGGGTCTTGGCCACAGTGCACAGCCAGGGAACAAGAAATTAAATGGTCATTAAAAAATAAGCAAAGAAGGCCCCAACAGGAAACATTTCACTGCAAGGATAACTCAGCACTGCAGCAGGGGCCCAGGGAGGTTTTGGAGTCTCTGTCCTTAAAAGATCCGACTGGAAAATCCGCCCAACAGTGCTGGGGTCTAAATTTGGTGCTGATCCTACTCTGAGCAGGAAGTAGGACTACTGACCTCCTGAGGTCCCTCACAGGTTGAGAGATTTTTATAGTTGTTTCTACAGGAATCGTGACAGGAAGTTTGCCTGGACTCCACAGACTCAGAGTGCAAATCTGCTGCAAGAAACGGAAAGTAACAGGAAAAAGGAAAAAAAATTAAATTCTCTTCTTTCCTTTCTTGTATGCCTAATTCAAGACAGAATACGAAGTACAAAGGCAGTGTTAATGAAACAAAAGGATTGCAAAATTAGTAAGTGCAGAGTCAGGAAAACTAGCAGAATCACATAATTTGTGCCTTGGAGTATTGTGCCTGATTAATAGCGCTGTGAGGAATAGCAGACAAAGCAACCCCATTTGGAGTACATCTTTTTCCTAAGATTTTTTTTCTGATCTACTTCAGATTGTCTCTGATTTAAATTGCAAAGTATTAATTAATACCCATTACAATATATTCTTACAGTATTAGTCACCCTTTGCTGAACCTTATTTTAGTTCAGTAGACAGTACAAAAATGAAGAATAGTGGAAGTCAGACAGTCTAATAGTATTTTCTTCAGTAGTGTAGCTCATGCATTCTGTCCCTCAAAACATTTACATAATTTTTGTCTTTGTGTAGCTCGTATTTGATAACTTTTTCTCACCCTAACTGGCCATGTAGTTGCCAAGTGACAGATAAATACACAACGTTAAGCAACACATCTGAATGCCTGACGAGGAGTGGGTGCCAAAACTGCCCTCCCAGGATGACAGCCCAGCCCAAGAGATGCTCTCCCCGTTAGCTTATGCAATTACCTCTCACCCAATCAGGAGCTGGTCAATAGATTTTGGAGTCAGAAACTATCAACTGGCTATGAAACCAATGATGCAAAAATGCGCAATGTGACACGACCTTGGTGACATCTCAAAGTGGAGGAGGGACTGTGCAGTCTCGCACACATTTCTGTAACTTTGTGCCTGCCACTCACACATTTCTTTAATTTTGTGCCCTGGGTCAAAGAGACATCACTGTAGTTTAAGGGTGCAGTTGGTCCCTAGGTCAACAGCACAGCAACAATGCTTTACTGGTTTCAGGGTGAGCTATGATACAATTTATTTTCTCATGGGTTTTGGAGGATGTTAATTACCTGCTTGCAATTACTAGTTACAATCAAGAGAAAATAAGTAAACCAAACTTTTCTGCCTCTCTGAAGTTTAACAAGATTATTCACTAAGCAGGGTGCCCCTGAGCAGGCACATAGCCTTTGGAAGAGAAATACCCGCCCCTTTGAAGGTTTAGCCTTCCGGACACAAATTCCTAATATATGGATATGGCTGACACTGAAGCTTAACTGCAGACATAGCTGTGTTAGCTTTATAGCAACTGCAATGTCCTTCCTGGGAGATACCCAAGAGCCATCTGGACACAGTCCTAAGAAGCATGCTCTGGGGGTCCCTGCTTGAGCAGGGAGCTTGGACTAGCTGATCTCCAGAGGTTTCTTCCAACCTGACCCATTCTGTGGTTCTGTGATAGCACTAACAGCCTGGCTAACAACCAGGCTGCTCAGTAGGCACTAATTTACCACTTAAGCTCACATGCCTTGCACTCACTCTACCTCCTGATTGAGGAGGCACAGCTGAAAGCAGCCAAGCAGCCTCCGAAGCAACACCAGCAGTGGTGGTGAAGGGCTTGAAGGCGGTCGGTGGCACTGCAGGGGGACAGTGACAGTCCTTCCTCCTCGCACTGCTTGAGTGGCCAAGTGCTTGGGTGGTAGAAAAAATGCACAGCTCACTATGGCTTCTGCACAAGATAAGTTTCAGACTAACAAGCAAAGCTCTGTGAGCTCTGTGCTTCCATTTTTTCCAGCTTAAGGCCGGAAGGAACCTGCTGGGTTACAGACACAAGCCTCCCTCGAGTGCATAAACCCACGTCACAGAGGTTTAGCCAGCAGAGACCACACAGCACCGATTCCTTTATTGCACAGGCCAAAACCCACACAGTTTTTGCCAACATCCTTTAGCAAATCTATTGTACAAAAGGCAAGAGACCGGTTTAAACTATTTAATGCCACAAAATGAACAGAGGAAAGACTCAAAAGAGCATGAACATGTCTCCTCGTAAGCCATGCAACAGGAGGGAAGAGACTCTGAAAAACAGAGATGGTCTTTCAAAATGAATTATGCCCAACCTTCAGAGGACAAAAAAAATACATTCCACTACTTTCTGGACACAAATTTGGCTGTCCCTGGAACACAGGGACACAAACCCCATCACCTAAGCACTACGAAAGTCCTACCCACCCTCTGCTCTGCCAGTGGACACAAAGGCATGCCTAGCCCCAGCCCAAGCCCAGCTGGTCTCAGTTTTACCCTGGGCTCACATTTCTCTCCAAATTTGCTAAGTTGTGGAGTCATACAGAGCCCTACTCGGTTTCACATAATAGAAGTAACAAGACAAAAAGTTTACTCCTCTATGCAGGAAATTCACTGGGTAATCTAGATTGGACTCCAGATATGAAACTAAGAACCCAAGTTCAGGCCCTATTTTTGGAAATTACCATCTTTGACATAAATCTGACATAAATAAGCAGACAAATGTGCAGGGGGCATGGCTGTCCTCTGTCCTGCTACCACACAGCAGCCACAATGCCACAAGTACAAAATTCCCATCTCTTTTTCTCAGGCAAGAAACTTCATCCTCACAAACACGTCAGAAAATGCCTGAGAAATCAAATGTCTGAAAAATGTAAGTAGAATGTATTATAGTATATCTGAAGTAAAAGTTACATGTTGAGAAATCAGACTTCAACACTGGGCAGACACATAGGAAAAGCAACCACTGTTGTGAAGTTCTTTCTGAGAGGGAATTTGCCTCTTTGTTTACCTGTTGTATCAGCATGAAAAGTAAGTTTAATTCGAAAGTAACTGTTACCAAAGTATTAAAAAAATATTTTAATGCACTAAAGTAGGAAAGATTAGTCCATATGTAGATTATTTGGTGAAGAACTATTGTCAATTCTACTCAAGAATTTATTAGGCAAGGAGTCCAAGGCCAGCAACGAAGGGACCTGCCAGGCCATTTTATTGGTTTTCCTCCCCTGCAGAGGGCTCTCCTGACCCAAGCACATGTTATTACAATATAATTTTGAGTAATATTTTCATTCTTGCTTTTCTCTTTAAAGACAAGATCTTTTCAACTTCCTGTGAGGGCTCTGCTATTGCCTATTTACAGCCAAGTGAAAAATAATCAACACAGAGCTGCTAAACAACTTCTAGCTACAGTTATTTTATAAATATTCTGAAGCTATCAACTCTATGAATTTGAAAGTGTGTCAAGTATCTCTTTAAATACTTCCAAAATGGCAATGGTGCCACTGACAGAATTTCTTCCTTCTCCAAAGACACTTGTGACATGGCAAATTCCCTTCTTTCAAGTTCCCAGCTCCTTGGAAAGACTATGCACCCACGGAAAGAGATAAATTGTTCTCCCTTAAACACTAGGCCAAACATAAGTATCAGTATACTACAGGCTATTGATTTGCTCTTAAATCTATATTTAAGTCAATATATGTCTGATCAGATAAAGTCAGTTACTCAGATTAGTTACGGTGGATGTATGGTTTGATCTGGCTCAGGAAGTTCTTGAACTCAGCACAGGCAGAAGATAGGGAGATTTATATTATTCCTGCTTTTCACTCCATCCCAGACATCTGTGTATTGCCACTTTGGAGGTTTTGGTACCAGTATGCAAATATAGACAAAGGACACAGCTTACTGAACGTGCCACTTTCATTGAAGAGGCACAACTGGACACAAAGCATTACTCTCGTTGTACTACAAAAGACTGTCTAATAAGCAGGTAGGAGATTAAAAGGTTGGTTTGGTAGTTTATAACTGCATTTCTTCAAAATGAGTAAAGTTGTAACAGCTGACATAGTCCTAAATTATAGGTATGGCAGTATTTATAAATCTATAATCTTTATAAATTGCTCTGCTAAGCCTGTTGCAATTTTAAACAACCTAGCAAAGGCTAAAGGTCTGGTTTCTATGAAGGCAATGGCAAAGTTCTCATTTATTTCAGTGAAACCAGACTTTCTCTTTATATGCTTCCTGTTTTACAAGTGAACAAAATGCTCTCTCCCTTTTTCCAGCGCATTAGTGGGAAGAAAACCCCTTTGCTGTAGGCAGCTCACCACCTTTGTTTTGAAGTGATGTAGTGGCCCCTGTTCAGAGCTACCTGCACTGTATCAGAGACCCTCACAAAATTCTGTGCCTTTCTGCCTCTAATACCATCAGCAATTTCTTCTCAAAGCTTTATGAAATCCTTTTGCAATAAAGAGCAAATTAAAGCTCTTTAATTTAGTAGCTGCATAAGAGCTACTATTTTCGGTCTGAAGAGAGGTGGTATTTTAAGCAGCTCTGCAATATGAAGACAAACGACGACTGGTAGTTATGCTGAGTATTAGCGTTTACTCCGTTTCCGAAATCTGCTTTAGTGCCTTCGAACACCCTATGCTATGAAACTGAGGAACTACAGAAAAGTATTTTGTGATGAGGTTTAAATTGAAAAAAATGGATGAATGATTTCTGACTATTTAATTCTATTATTTTCATGCCTTGCCAACCCTATAATCCCAGTTTCTTTCTGTTAATTTAAATTTTGTGCAACACAATACATAGAAGCAGAGTACATGTATTATATAAAACATACCTACATTTGTAAGAATTTCTTTTAATAACATTGTGGGTGTTAGGTTCAGAACTTCATGTTAAAATTGTTACCTTCTAAACAAAACTTGAACGATTACAAAAACGGTCATGTATATTGCAATTATTTTCTTACTTTGTCAACATGAACCTTGTGCCTATGCAGGCTTTCCATGCACAGAGGAAGTCAATTTTCATATGCTTTGGTAACACTTCTCCTTATTTTTTCTGTTCTTTGATTTTCTTAAAGTATTATTGCTTTATTAAAGCATTTTACTCCCTTTCCTTATTTTATTCCTTGCTGATTCCCCGCTGTTCTACTGTCCAAGCTGTACCCTCTCCCTTACATTTCTACTTTCAATTCCTTCAAAATGAGACATCTTTCCCTTCTGCCTCTAAATTCACAGGTGGGTAAGGGTCAGATTTGCTGGCAGAAAAACTGCCAAGAAATAAGACTGGCCCTGGAGGCTGGCAGCTTCCCGGTGGGAAGAGAGCCACACTCCTCCTCCCACTCCCTTCATCCTGCTCTGCCTTTCAGGAGCGGTGGGAACCAAAGGAAAGACAAAGTACTGCTAGCACAGCCTTGCTTTGGGGCTCTGCTCCGAGGGGCTGGATAAAGCCAGGCAATAAATTGAAGCCTAGAAATAAATGTGTGGAACAGATATACACAGCTCCAGTCCAGCTGCTGTTCTAGACTGACCTCCTTCTTTTGCTTCAATGGAAATTAGAGCTAATGGTGCCGGCTTCAGCATGCACTGAGGGATTAACTATTGTGATTCATGTTAAATTGCCACACTAATTTAATTCTATCAGACCTCAAGGCTTGGCTTTGGAATGTTTGTTATACATTGCAAAGTGCTTTTACTGGACACCCTGGGTTACCAGTACCATCACACTCCTGCTCAACTTTAATCTATCACAACAAATATATTGCCTAGCGTGCAACCATGAACATCTAAAGTAATTTCTCTTCAACATATTAGCTATAGCACATCAAAACTGTCCGATTGCTATAGAAACACTGTACAACATTACCATTTGTGAGAAAATATGTTGTCTTGTAAATTTTATAGTAAGATCTTTATAAAATAGGTTGTCACATCTGTCAAACCAACCATATTTTAACAAACATGCCAGTAAGTGCTGTGAAAAGACTCTAAATAAATGCTGAAAACATCATATGATTTTGCATCAGTAGTGAGTCAATATTATCCAGTGAGTCACCTGGCTAATTCACTGCAAATTTATGTGATGGTATAAGATGGAAGGGGAACACACATTTCCACAGATCCTTCAGGGCAAATCAAATATGCAAGCTAGGGCAGGAGAAATAATTGCAAAATATTAACAAGCTGCAGAAATCCATTTTCTGCACTTTGCACTTGATAATATGTCAGTGCTCACATGCTCCTGCTTGGCACTGGAAACAATCAGAAAGTAAAGACACACCATTATAGGACCAACACACACCATTATAGGATCAACAGAACTGCAAGAACCATGGCCTTTAGTTACATCCTTTTCTAAAGTAATAACATTTCACAACCACAGCTAAAGATTTTTTCAATAAACTAAAGCAAATATCCCTTACATATCAAAATGAGAGCACATAATTTCCACTATTAATAGAAAATAATAATAATTATTAGTGGTATAAGGAAATACAGCCAAGGCTGTGGTTTACAGTAAGCCAGTGTAAGAATGTATCTACAAAGGACCTGAATAGCATCCCCACACCCAGATTCTCATTCTCTCTCTCCCTCTGTACCTGTATACTGCATCTTTATCTATCTAAAAAACAAAGAAAATGCATTCATAAAGACTTTAACAATGTTTGCATTTAAAGGGGCATTATCCACAATATTAATGGGAGGCTGTTAGGTTTTGGTTTCCATGTGTTAGCTTTTGTTATGCTGAAAATTCTCCTCCCAATGCCTTCCTCACTTGTAACTGTGAAATCTGGGAACTGGCCAATATTGCTACCAGAATGTTATAGGGATTTACACTTCAGTTCAGCAAAGGAGTTTTTCAGCAGGCAGTATATACTAAAGACTAATTAGCATTGAGCACTAATTTAAAATATGTATTATATATGTTACTCCATATTACTCAGTATGAATCTCGTCCAAATAACCTTCAAGTAATTATATTAGAATTTTGCCATCTTATTAAGTTTTGATCAAAGAAACACATCCCATTGAAACTGCCATCTGCTGAACTTGCTTCTTGAGTTTGTTTCATCTTTCTGTGACATGGGAATAATCACCAGTACTATCGGGAAAAAATATATAAATAACACCTTAAATAAGTTTTCTCTCTTCTGAAATCTGCAGGGGTTTGACTAAAAAGAAGAAAAGAGGTTTTTGTCCTCTGTTAGTGAATGGCTGAATCCCCTTTCATGATTTCTGCTGATCAGTGAAAAAACCAAAAAGAAAACACAGCTCAGAACCACTAAGATCCGTACAAATGCTCTTGTATTAGATGCTTATGCAACAAACTGGAAGATTCACAGAGGTATTAAAAATAATCTCATTTGTGAAGCAGATATGAAAATTCTTCCCATTGATGAGATAAGCTTAAAACTAATTGATACAGCCAGTAAGCAACTGCTCCCCATTAATTGTTGCTCCAAAGTTTTAATTGTTAACTACACTTTCATATACTTCTCACGGAAACAAAAGGACAGATCACTTCCAGAGAAGAAGTAACTGGATAAACTAATTAATGGTTTCGTCTGGTACTTTCAACATCACCATGTTAAAAACAGGTAAGAGAAGCTCTGGGTGTGTCCCACCTGCAGAAGAAAGGTGTCTTCTTGCCACATGCGAGTCTAATTCAGCCACTTACGAGTTTCTCAACCTGGCAGACCAGGTAAATTCTGGGCTTAACAGTACTTCCACCAACCCAAACCCATCTGTCTTTCCTTTCATTAAGAATTTACCTCACTTCTGGTTACCCAATGTTAGCGTGAATGTGTTAAGAACAGACCTTTCTATCCCCCCAAAGAGGAAAAAGAGACTGATTAATTTGATAGCATTTCTCAAGTCAGGAACAGGAAGGACCAAGAGTCACAAGAACCTTATCTATTTAACAGACTTACTACTCTTTTATATATAAAAGTAATCTTACTTTTTGAAAAAATCTACCAGCTCAAGAAGATGCCAATAACAACGCCCACCCCCTTTCACAGAAACAGACCTCCTTAGTTATTCAATTTATTTCAAACTATTCAAATACAGGATTTCTCTTCAATAAATATCTAGCAATCCCTGCTGTGTTTTGGGCAGTCCTGGTCTTCCAACAGCATGTAAAATTGTCCTTAAACATTTAAGGCTGTATTGCTGCCCAAACGCTTTCAAGTCCTCTTTTTTTTCCTCCTAGATAACCAAAAGCAGTGCACGAAGCAGAATTGTACAAAGTTTTTAAACTTGCATGGGCAAGCAGATGGTGACCTGTACCTGCAGCACAGACACCCAACAAACTTCACACTTGTGCATTTTTAGAGAGAGCTAAGGCAACAGAAGTCCTAATGTGCTTAAGCCCTCTAAGTGCTACAACTAAATAAACACTGCAGAATAAAGAGTTACCTAACACACAGTTCTTTTGTCTCAGTCTGACCTGAACATTAAAAACCTGGGTTTGCTGACCCATTCTGGCAGATGTACCATATCCTACATGAGGATTACCAAAATAATTACAAAAACTTACAAAATCCTTCAACTTTTTCCTATTTCTTTCCTATCAAAAGGTATGGAGTCACCATGCCTGCACAGATCTGCTAAACTGGACAAATACTTTCTCTGCATTGAAATTTAAACTTTTAACATGTCTTTGAAGGAACTCTAATTGGTCACATCCCTGAAGGCTGGATCAACCAGTCTGGACAACATTAGAACAATATTGCTCAAAATGGAAGGAACCTCAAAGATCACCTAGTTCCAATTCCCCTGCCATGGGCAGAGACACCTTTCACTAGACCAGGTTGCTCAGGGCTCCATCCAACCCAGCCTTTACTTCCAGGGATGGGGCATCCACAGCTTCTCTGGGCAACCTGTTCCAGTGCTTCACCATCCTCACAGCAAAGAATTTCTTCCTAATATCTAATCTAAACCTACTCTTTCAGTTTAAAACTACTACCTCTTGTCCTATCACTACATGCACATGTAAACAGTCTCCCTCCATCTTGCCTGTAGGCTCCCTTCAGGTACTGGAAGGCCACAATTAGGTAATTCAGAGCCTTCTTTTTTCCCGGATGAAAACAGCACTTGCTCTAGTATCAAAAACTCGTTTTCATCTTTGAAAAGGCATTGCTTTATCATGTTGAACATCTTTGTTGCTTTTTCCTGGGGTTTTAGAGTTGTTGGCTTTTTCCTTCCTAAAAAGAGATAATTACTCTCTTCACCTCTCCATCCTTTCTGCTCAACTGCCCCATTAATTCATTCCAGAATTTTATCTGGGAGATGGTCCTTTCTGGCTTGTATTTTTCTTTAGTAATAAGCCAATACCCTACCAAACATTTGGTGTCTCACAAGGCAACAATTTCTGGCCCAACAAGACATGTTTTGAGTGTTCCCTCCTCTGCTCTGAGGGACCAAGGAGAGGTCACAGAATGGCAGCAGACTCCTGAATCGAGATATGCATTGCTGCAGTATATATTGCTCTGGGACAGCTCTGCTCCAAGATAACAAGGTAGATAGTACAGACTATGGCTCATCTCTCTAGGCACATCCCACATTTTTCTGACTTTTGGAAGTTTTGTAATTTATTCCACATGAAACAAAAATTGAGACAGTAGAGAAAGAAAAACAACCCTGGAATATGAATGATACTATTATCATCCGAGGAAACAGATAAAAAGAAAAAAAAAAAAGATTCTCCCAAGAAAATAAGGTAATTAGACAAAATAATGATAGATTGGCTACACAGCCCTAACAAAGACTAAAAAACTAAAGCACTCTCAAAAAAAAAAAAAAATTCAGCAAAGCCTGTAAATGAGGAAGAAAAGCAACCAACCCAAAACCAAACAGAGCAACTAAACTAATAAACTTCAGATTCTCCAAATGCTTCTCAGAAAAGCAAATCTTTCTGTTTTCAATCTATTTCAGAGGATATATAGCCATAAGTAGTGCACATTGCTCCTATTATTGGGTGAATAACCTAGCAAACTACAGTGGCACAATTGCTCTGAGATGCTAGCTGAAGTTCTACTTGTTGTCAATAGAAAAGAAATGAAAAAGAAAGAAAAAGAGTATTACAGCACCTTAACTTGAAAAACATTCTATCTGATTCTAGTTGTGCTTTTCCATTTAATTTTCATTTATTTGACTAAAACTTTAAAATACAATAAAGCTTTAAAAAGTATCTGTCTGAATTTAGTTCTTTTGGCAGATATTTTCCTCCTGGCTTCTCAAATCCATTTTATACGAGCTGGCATCTTAAAAAGCATGCTTTAGTATGCAGAGCCTAAAAGTACCATTGAAACCTCCTGACAGCCTGCTTCTCAGAAGCAAAAAAGACATTATCTCCCCAAAAGACCTGCTCTAAACAGTGTTCTCTTTTGCACATGAGCTACCTGTCACCCCATGCCCTGTTACTTGTTATTCTTAGAGCTGCACATCAAAGAGAACCAATCCTGAGAGTGCATACAGGAAAGCTCACTCTTTTGGTTAAGCACAGCTATTTATATAATGGTGCGTTGCTTTCCATGTACATAAATTAATTTGGTTTTTATGAAAATTACCTCTGAATATTGGAGACTTCAGTCTCATATTAAAAAAACACAGAGCAGCAACATAATATTGCTTCTGCAAGAGAGTAACACTGAGACTGATATACATGCAATGATGTATATATGCTTGTCTATAGAAAGCTGCAGTACACGCCTCACAATTTCAGAAAGTTCTTAGCAGAATGTTATACTGAGCTGACAAAAACGTAGAATGTCAGTCACCTCAGTTTAGTATTTATTTCAAGAAGAGAAGGTTAAAGGAACTCCATTGCTGTCTGCTTGCTAAATTACCCCAGGATACATTTTAGTACTTTATCATCTGTTACATACAACATTCAATATCCTACTCTCTGTATGAATAATAAAAAACGTTATTTTCAGCTTGTCAAAAGAAATATTTCAGTTTTTACAGCTGAGTGTAATGAATTAATTACACACTAAGCAATTAAAATCTAAAATACTCACCATGCTAACTTAGAAGTATGCTGAATACTAATTAAAGACCGACATGCTCTTTGACCCTAACCAGCTTTCTCTGAACACAAAACCTCTTGAATTTCTCAAATGTCAAGCCTTGCTGCTTTTCCAAAGAAGTGTATGAGATTTCAATTGCAGCAGAAATCCTGTCTTTATGGTGCTCTACAGAACAATGAAAAAACAGGCAATGTTTACATGTTGACTGTTGCAGGCATTCAGGTTAAAAACCCCCTACATCCTTCATGAACACATCAGGCCTTACTTGCTCCACTTAATGTGCTCCCTCTTTCGCTTGCTTATTGAAAACCCCCTCATATTACTGTGACTAACCTTCTTATATTAATTTTTCTCTGTTTAATCACTTCACAATTCAACCATTTCATAGTTCAGCTGTTGTTTCAATGGGATGGTCTCTAACAGATTTGCTGGCAGTCTGAACTACATGTAGGTTCTGGCCAGAATGGCATTTTCCACAATGTTGTGCTAGAAACAAATTTGATTTAAGGAGAAAATGCAATTGTAATGAATCCATTCCCAGTGGTTTATGATGTATAATCCTACTCAGAGTTTCTCAATTCTCTAAATATCTGCCTTCCCCTGAGGTTTTGTGCACACACTAAATCTCCTCTCCCAGGAAGACTAACACATGCCATCCACACACGGTTTCCTACAGTGCGTGCATATTCATAGCAAAGTGCAGAATGAATACTTTATTGCTTACCCAGTACCTGAAGAGTTTATGTATGCTATGTCCCCTCATGCTAAACTAAAAAGGACTTGGAAGTAGGTAAATGGTAGATTTGCATATCAACAAAACACTTCTGACAACTCCAGTTATTAATGGGTAGCTTCCCTTCCTCCCTTCAATGCCTGTCCACATGATCATTCACACTGTCACTGATTCAAAGCAGTATCCTCCCACATATTCACAGTTGATTAGGAGTTAGATGTGAGAGGCTTTCAGCTGCACAGCTGACACAGGACGGCCAAGAACAGCTTTGCTTCTGGATGTCTCTGGAACGGCAGAGTTTGGTAATAGGGTAGCAAACAAAGGGGTTACTTTTCACATGTCAGGACCACAGAATTTCCTGGGAGCTCAGCACTAAATCAAGCACTGATAAGTATATCTGGGTAAGTAAATGCAGGCAAGTATCTCATTGCAAACTCTGATGACTTGTTATCCTGTTAGTCTCCTTAGTGAGAGGCTTATATTGAGTATAATTATCTTGAGCAACCAAAACACCAAAGTTAAATTTAAAAAAAAAAAAAAAAAAAAAGCTGAAGCTGAAGTGTTCAAAGCACATGGTCATCCAAATTGTAACAGGCATCTGGACAAGCAAGTAATATAATCACATACCTTGAACTGACAGCATGCATTACTACAGAATAATTATTAAATAATAACTCCAAAATTCAAGCAACTCTCTCAATTTCAGTGGCGGCCAACAACTGTTTCCTAAAATCTGCAGTTTTCACAGTGACAGTATGTCTCCTTAAAATCACCTGAATCAGATGTCTAAAGGGGCAAGGCCACGGAGGAAGGGATCACTAAGTAACTTTCCAGCCACCAGCTAATTTCAGCAGAAGTCATAACTTTGCAGAGATCTCAAGGATGCCAAGTGTCTCTTCACCTTATGAAAATCAATAGCTGTGTATGAAGGGAAATCCAAACCAACAGCCTATCACTGGAAACAGAACTGTAGCTCAGAGTAGCTGCCACCTGTTAAATGAGGACATGTGCACAGCTGCCTATAGGCTCAGGAAAGACAGGACATAAATCCTGAGAAAACCAGGCTTCATTAGTTCTGCTGCCTATAAGCAGATTGCAATGGGAGAACATGCAAATGGAAAAGTTTATTGTACAAGAAATCAGTCCAATCTCCTTCACGGTATCTGTCTCTGTACAGTCTTGATAAAAGTACAGTCTTGATTTTCATTCCCTTCCCTGTTTACAACCTGCATTTATCAGAGTTCTGCCATTTTTACTAGTCTCTCAGTGTACAGGTACCCAATTATTTGATTTCTTTTTATTCTTATCTAAAATAGACCGTAAGATTCCACATTCAAAACACCTTTTTGCCCTTTTTTGTCTCTAAATGAAAGTTACTGTTCTATTTGAGAGAGCAAGCAGGTAAAAAGAAATTTTACAACATTTTTAAAGAATAAAATTAATGCAAGCATATGACACAAGGAAACTGTCAACCACAACAAAAAATCTGAGTAACTACAACTTACTGCTTTGATAAACTTGAAAACACTCATAGTTTATAGAAATGTAGCTCTCCAAGGAGCCAGGAGAATAATATCTGCCATGGCAACCAAACAGAGCAGTCTTCTGGCACTTTCTGAATGAGCATTTAGGAGGAGATTAATTCAATACTCTGCATGATGAAAGGGCTCTTGAGATCCATAACTGTCTCCCACAAATTACCCTTATTGTACAACTGGATGTTTAGAACAGATTGCACATTATCTATATTGAACTAGAGCTTTCACAGCAAATTTATATGAAACAGATTAAGCCCACATGATGTGTCACACTATCTTTCACCCACTCATTTCAGGGCATTTATAAAAATGGGCATTTTATTAAATGGATCACTGCAGTTTTGCAGGATTTATTTTTAAGCTTATTTATATTTAGAAGTACTGTAAAGCCTTTTTACTATGAAACTTGGAGATTTCTGAAACACGTAAAAGCATAGAAAGATACTACAGAATTTACAGTATAGTATGTAAACTGACAGCAGAAAGACTGCCACTTAAGTGAGCATTATAGTCTTCATCATGCATTTCACACTACTTCGAATTTACAGTAAATTCAAGTGATGACATACTTCAATAAATAATTATGTCTTCTTATTTACATAAACCAAACCATATTTTTCAGCAAATGCAGCACCTCATAAGCAGCAGACAACTCAATGAAGGCAAGTGTCTTATAGAATGCATTTTAGAAGAGTGTGTTAAACCCCTAGCTGCCTCATCAGAATCTAAATTACTACGGAATCTTGCCTCCCAGGACAAAAGCAATTTGGTATTTTGTCCACTGATTTCCTTATATTGCATCCAATCATACTGTACAACATAAAAACCAGAAAAAACTCGGAATAAAACAAGATCTAGAGTGCAAGCACATTTAGAAATGATTGAAGGATAGAAGAGCCAGTCAGCTACTCTTAGGAAAGAGGAAACATGTCTTGTCTCTTCTGAGGCTACTGAAAACTCCTGTCTGCAGCCCAGCAATGCTCAAGATGAAGTATTTCACTGCTGGATTAACAGAAGAGCTTTCCAGTTGCTTGCAGTTACGAGTAACACCTCAATTGCACAAACTGTTCTGGAGGATGCACACCCAAAAAGTAGTCTTAGCCAATCTGATTAAAGTTACTTGAGGTTGAAGATTATAAATAGCTTTGATTTAGTTTTGTATTTGGCAACTGCAATGAATGAAAGGTGAACTTTTCAAAAAATTTCTAAAGGCCACACATAATTTGTGGTGATAGACAGTGGAAATTAGACACTTAATCCACCAGCATTTCTGAAAATCTCACTTTGGCTTTGATTACATTATCATACATTATTTCTGAAAAATCCCTATCTTCTTGACAACTAGGAATACATTAGGCAGGCAACAAGAAAAACAAAAAAATCAGTGAGTGTAATTGCAATTTTGAAGATCCAAGACTTACGCAGAGCTACCATTTATTTGCAAATGACACATTTCTGAATCTACACCGCTTAAGCATAGATTGTACTCTGTACTGTGTGTGGAGGAACACAGTGTGTATCCTGAATAATAAACACCATGTAAATCAAGGAACAGCAGTTAGATTCTAAGCAGAGAAAAAAAGGTATTTACCTTGCCATTAAACAGTGAAAATAAAAATAAATTTAGGTAAAGCAACCTCACTCACTGAACATCACGTAACTTAGACTGAGGTACAAATATTGGATGGAATAAAAATCCAGAGCACAAGGAGCAAAACTGTGGTTTGGCAAGTTCCCTTCAATTTACTACTTCTCACTTCAGCCCCATTTTACAACTATTGTATCATTAACAAACCATCAGTCCTCACTTTGGTGCTGACAATGCTGCTAGAAGTTTTAGAAGGTTTTAAAAAACATTAGGTATTTTAAGCATTCAAACATCACCCAAAAAAAAAAAAAAATCCCTCTGGGCTTGAGAGTGAGAGGCTCTCAAACCTAATTGAGTTGGGCTGATTATTCCAGATAAAGATTTTTGTGTTTCTTGACTCTTTCAAAAGCAGTGAAGTGAAACAGGTTTGTATATTTTACCATTTAAACTCTACACGCAAGCTACACAGGTTCTAATACCTGTATTTTAGAAAACAATTGAAGCTTTGCAAACCATAATAATGATACCTCTCCCAGAAGTATATCTCTTGATTAACAAACCTCCAAAGCAAATATTTCCTGTATAAAGAGAATTAAATATGTTACAATTTCCAGTCAATGTATTTCCAAGGAATTAAAAATGGTAATATGAAAATTGTCTCAAATGATTTGCAGAAGTACTTCCATGACCAAGTAAATTGCTTCTCCCCAATACTACAGCCTCAAGACCATTATTTTTCAAAGCTACTCTTCACAAACAATCTAGACAAACCTACAAAATGTGGTAAGAATTTGAATCTGCAATTCATGAAAGAAAATACGTAACCAGAGAGCAAAGAATCATTCACAGATATGAAATCTATCTCAAAACCAAATTCCTCTTTCTCCGTGTCAGCTGAATCTGAGACTTTATGCCTGTGCTCTTCCCTCCCTCTCTTCCATAAAAAATCCCAACAACCACAAATGTCATTATTTAAATTACCTTTCTGATCTGTGCCTTTATCACCATTCTCTTCAGCCTTCGCATGAAACTAAATTCTTCTGACTTTTGGAAGTTTTGTAATCTATTCTGCATCCACTTGCTCCATTCTGACAGAGAGAACTAACTCCTCTCATGGTTTTGCCAAAGAAATAATCCCTTGCTAGCATGCTTCTCCTCAAAATCGTTTTTCTTTCATGCTGCCACACAAGTGTGGAAAAGCTCTCCATGAGCATTCACAAAAAGTATCCTGAAAAAATCACTTTTAATGTATAAAGAACAGTTCACAAAACTCTGATCAGGCATTTATTAGTCATTTATCATGAACACGTTTTCCTGGGGGGGCTAAGAGCTCTTAATTAGAACTGATTAGATCTGCCAAAATATGATTGTTTTTTTTTACCATGTCCTCCAGAACCTATTTTTGCCATAGTTCTAATATTGTAGTTTAATGAAATAGAAAGTATTATCTAATCTTAGCTATAGATATCACTACTTGTCTCCTATAAGAGTAACAGTGAGAAACTGGAAATGCAGCATGACCTGTAACATATTTAGAGTAGAGTATTGGGAAGGGAATGTATTTTGTAGGAGTGAGTTCTTTTCATGACTGAGTAAAGACATAATGAGAGCTGTACTTCACATTATGAAAGTTTTATAGTTCCAGATATTCTGAATGAATGGAATATTTAAATTTAGTAAGATGTGTTATGAAGACAACCTTGTCATTTAAACACCTTTTGAGTCCTTAGGAGCAGGGCTGATTGTTGCCTTGGAAACAAAGACTGCTCTAGTGTGTTCATTTCAAGGGATTCAGTCAATTTAAAGTCAAATTTCCAATTGCTAATTTTATAGATGGTGCAGGTGCTAAAGTTTTTAAGATCAAAACAGAAACTGCAATGCTGTTCCCTGACAACAGTGTTTATTCATTTATTTATTTATTTTCCACTGCCCTCGGCAAATGATAATATTCTTGCATAACACTCTCCAGGAAACTCAATTGTATACTGTCCCTCTGCATAAGAGGGTGATTATGATAATGGAGGAAACAAACCTGAAAGTGAAAACGCAAAGACCTTCAGGCATAAACAAACAAATGTGTAATTTTGGTCCTAGTGTTCTTTAAACTGATCGAGGATATTTATAAAAAAATGAACAGGATAACAAGCAAAAAAAACACCCAATGCTCTACTTCTACACATACATTCTTTTTTCTATGTATCTATGTTTAGACAAAGTACTTGTAAAAACGAGGACTAACATTTAAAAAGACATTCCATTCATCATTTCAGTGAAGCCACTTTGTTTAAATAAAGCACAAAAAAGGATAGGAAGAGACACTACCAAGCAGGACCTTTGATAGGGGATGACACTCATGTTTTGTGATGCTCAAATTCAGTCTTGTATTAATGGGCCCCATTATTCACCCCCAAGAAAATTATGACATATCTAATTTTGTCCCTTTCTTGGTCAAAATACAAACACTTCCATTTTCAAACAGGATTTAAATTATGGACCAAGTCCTTAGCTGGTATCTACCCAAGAAAATATCCACACTTCACCCCGAGGAAGACTTGTCCCAAGATGCTCCATGAACAGATAACAGAGAGGGGTAGGGTCCTTCATAGATTGCCCATAAGTCAGACCCCTGTTCTGAGGAACCTCTTTTTCCACCTTTCTTCAAGGAATGGGGGAGACTGGCATATCTAAAGCAAGTTTTCCCAGTTTGTCTATACAATATTCAGTGTAGGTATTTTAATAGTCCTAGCTATGATTGCAAAATGCCAGTACTAGACAAATAGGAGTTTTATGCTGTTAAAAGTATTTTTTCTTCCTCATGTGCACAGGGCTCCTGAACTTCTATTATCTCACATTGTCAGAAAGTTACAAAGCACATCCCCAGAGCATTCATTCATCAATCCAGTTTGCAGAAACTATTGTTTCCATTCAGCTGTAAAAGAATCACTCACTTGCCCATTTTAAATCTGCATCCTCCATTCCTGCTGGTGAAATTCAACCAGACTCTTCTTCTTTATTCCAGGATTTAATGCATCTAAAAATTTCTCATGACTAGCCTCGCCTTTCTAATCAAACTGCAGAACCCCTATCTCAAAAGACTGATGAAAATGGAAGTTATTTTACAAGAAAAGGAACAGTTCACACAGAAAATTTTATTTCCACAGAAGCATATGCAGCATAGTAACCATAAGCAGCACATACATCCAGAGGGGAAAAAACCCCCAAACCTTTAAAACCCCCTGAAATAATCAATAAAATTTAAATGAAGCACCTACTGAATGATTCAGCGTTTAAAAATTGTCATGGACAAGTTGATTCAGTATCACCAAAGAACAATATGGCTATGTACAGACCCAGAGGCACATGCAGGTGTATAAAGATGTGTATATATGCACAGGAGCTAGTGTGTTATGAAAATAAAAATGTACTTCAAATAGAATAAGAGAATTCACAGCTAACACACATTTCAACATCATAATGAAGGCAAGAATTGCTCATTTTTTTTACTACTGTGAAGACAAAAAAATTGCTTGATTTTGGTATCAATGCAAACCTAAAAAGCAAATGAAGGAACAAGATCTTCTAAGTGTGCCATGGGCAAGTATCTTTCCTGTCACTCCTCCACCTTCCTCAACTTTCAATTTCAGGTTTCAGTTTTCAGGTTTTTTTGCACCAGGCTTTCTTTGGAAACCATCACATTCTGTTATCACTGAAACGAAGGCCTTCAAGAACAGAGTATTTTCAGTGTTATAACAAAAATGTGTGCATAATGAGGGTAAATTAAATGCAATTTAATCTCTTTGAGAGGCTGGGAGATTTTGTTCAAATACTGAATATTGTGATGAATGAACTGAACAACTCAGAATAGATTCTTTTCTTTCGTAGTTCTTTGTCTGTGTCCTAATAAAATCAATGTAAACAAACTGCCTAGTAGAGCAAGGCTGGCATGGGTACTTAAAATGACTTTTTTCAGCTCCTTTCTTTTCCTGGATTAATTCCATTGTCACTTTGTGTAGAGCTGTGGAACACTCATAGTGGCAAATAAATGGATGTTTACAAAATACTCACTGTACAGGGACTTTAAAATGCCTAACAGCTGATTAGAGTCCAGGGTGAACTGCAACAAGGCAAAGAATATAGTTATGAAATCAGGTTCAGGAAACCCACTGCATGACAACCTAACAATATCTCTCCCACAGAGACAAGAAATATTAAGATAAGTAAAACAAAGAAATGAGAAACCGGGAAGATTAGAAGAGTTTACACACCAAAATGAATAAAGACTAAAACCCTTTCAGAACAAAACACAATGAACAGAATACAAAAAGCAGGTACAAAATTTGATAGAACAGGGCAGGAAGGGGAGGATACTATTTTTATATCAAACAATTCTGTAAACCACATTTATTTCATACTCAGGGACACTTTCTGTCAGATAAAGGTAACCATCTGGCTGCAGATTGATGTACAGAACTAACTCTTTGTAGGAACAACGACCTAACTTGTCTGCCCCTTGTTTACCTAAAAACTCAGTGCTAAAGAAACACTATTATACCTTATTTGGTTCTTTAAGTTCTATTGTATGGATTTGCTGGTGATACACTTGACACCCACGATTGCTGTGGACTGCCTGTCCTGAAATCCCAACTAAAGAAGAAACAACCAACTCCCCATTTTTTTATAGATAAGGAACCAGTAAGATAAAAACTCTGCTGAGGCAAAATACTACGGTGCAGCATGATGAACACAGGCTATACATACTGCACATACATAATCACCTCAATGTGTAAATAATTGTATTATATAACTTTATTATATAAAAACTGCCTAGAGAGACCTTGTTCCCAGTGATTAGTAATGAGTTACAAGTGGACAGGATGTTTGTGTGAAACGTTCTACTTAAACAGAACAGGAACTGCAGGATGGCTTCATGGGGCTGTCTTCTAAGACGTGGGAAATAAGGACAGAGATCTTCTCCAAGGAAAAGACACAAAACTCAGTTTGCACTAACAAAGCAAAAAGCAGTTGCTCACAAACTAGACACCGAGATCCCAGCAACTGTGAGGTGACAAAACGTGTTTCATGGCACTGATGTAAGAAAACAGGCTGCAGTAACTTCTGCCAAATGTCTCTTTGCAGAGTTCATGGAAAGCTGCGATTACAACAGGACCAGCCCACAGACTGAAATAGCAGAGAGCTTTCTGCAGGTTAGTGATTAACTTTAGACTGGCAATGGACAGAATTCCCTTCATTTTACTTAGCAAGTAAGTCTCCATTAAATTTTGTTGTTTTTTGGGGGGGGGAAGGTCTGATGCACAGCTGAACTGCCCCTCACTCTGGCAGTGAATCGCACCAACAGCACTGTAACATGCCAGGGGCAGCAACGCTGGATATGAATGCAGATCCCAGCTGCAGTTCTGAGAAGCACCATCAGGCAGAAGAGGTAATTGGGCTACAGGCTGGACTTATTAGCAGCCTCTAATAAAAAATGTGTTCAGTTTAGTTGAATGTTGGTCAGGTACAGAGGCTCCAGCGTAATGGTGACTATCCCACGACCAAAGCAAACTGCTTCTGGACAGAGTGGAACTAATACTGCTCCTGTTTTGTTTGAACTGTGACCATTGTAGCACTCTGTCAGCATTTGGCCTCTGGACATGTCATCTGTGTTCCACACTTGAATTCAATTTCCCAAAAACTTAAGAAGAGAACATCTTATAGCGCTCTCATCTGTTATCTGTTACAGTTACTACCGTGATTTCAACCATTTAACCTGAAATATAAATTAAATCTGGCACGTGGTCAGGAAGGAGCTGTGGCTATCTGACCGAAGCATGAAGAATTGAGCTCTTCCTGCTACCACTAAAATGTGCTGCAGAGGTTGGAAAAGGTTCATCATCAAGCACCTTTCGATCTTGATCTTAAACTGTGATGGATTAAAGAAGCCTCAGAAGATTTTCTCCCATGAGAAATATCCATGCTTCTATTTTCAGGAGAACTGCAGTTAAATCTGCGGAAGACTTTACTAGCAATAACAAAATAACTACCAAAAAAATTGCTGAGCTGCAATTCTCTTTTCCAATTGCAAAGAAATGCTTATTCAGACTGTATACAAAACAGCAAGCCCTTCCTGCTGGGCCTAAAAACTCCCCACCATCTCATTGTATTGAAACATATTCCACTGCAATACAAGTTGCTGTATGTGATTTGCTGTTTTATACTGATACACAGTTTAAAAAAAAAAAAAAATTCTCATGGACACCTGACTCTGTTCTTCTTACAAATCATTGTATTACTTCTGAATATCTTAATATGTGTGTTTCATGCAATCCTGCTGCCACTGCTGCAGGAATAACAGAGATGCCCATTCTCCAAGAGTGCTGCCTGTGTTTCCGGGCTGGTTTCAGGCGGGTGGTGGTGAGTTTCGGAAGAGCAGCCGGTGACCTGGAGCAGGGGGGAGCTCTTATGTAATATGCTTATACACCTTATGTAACTTTCATATACTGTGACAGCCAAACCATCTCCCAGATATTTGACTATCTGACAGCTCTCCCTTTCTAACTCTCTCACTATCTGGCTTTTAAGAAGATATTTAAAAAAACTCCTAACAATCCTCCCTCACTTCCCCTGCCCGCCGAGCTCCCCAGATTACAGACACTAATGGCACCATGCTAGCTACCAGCAGGAACAGATGAGGACTCTGCTTTTTGGACATTTTCACATATATCCCCTGCCAGTAAACCTAACTTTAGAAAAATCACATTTTGCACACACTACAGCCATGGTTTCACAGCAGGAGAACCCTGTGTTTTTACAAGTGCTTTTTCTTCTCCGTCCCCAGTAATTTAATCTCTAGCTGAGTGGATGGCAAATATTAACCAAGGGCATTCACTGAGGAGGAAGGGAAAGAAAATTTCTTGTGCAGTAGTCAAGTATTTAACAAAGCTACAACTTTTGAACATATCCTGTGAAAAAACAGTTCTTACCAACTGATATCTGTCTGAGATCTTGGCTGATACCAATACAAAAAACAAGGGATTTTAAGAAAATTACTTCTATTTGCCTTTTCTAGGATAGTTACACAATCCATAATGCTTTTTTTTTTTTTACATGTTTGTTTATATTTCATAGCTTGCAGAAAACAGTATGTGTAAAATAAAGTCTTTCCAGAAACTCTAAGTACAAATAATGAACTCATGCATTCTTGGTCAACAAAAAGTTTAACTCCTAGAACATTGTTGTAGCCTAACAGCTTCATTTTGCACCAGTATTATAATGACACTGGCAGAACACAAAAAGTAGAGATGTTATTGTAAGCACGAAACAACCAGCATTCTTCTTAAGTGCCAGCTCTAAGGAAGTAGAACCACTCTGTTTTTCTTGCCATTGAAGTTGGGGCCTTAATTGTGAGATACCCTCTCTTTAACCTTGTGAACAAAAATGGAACACAGAATCTGAATTTAAAAAGTAGCATCTAGCAGTAGCATGTTTAGAAACACAGTCAGAGGATACAAGATAATTTGACCTAAAAAAGCTAAGAGGCTTTGGGCATTAAGCAGACTCTCAAATGTTTATCTCAGCGCAACAGTTTTGCCCTCAAAGCTACTGGGTATGATTAATGTTTGCTGGAAAACATTATGCACACACAATACCTAAGTAGAAAGACAGTAACTTTTAAACGCATATTCTCCAGGGAAAGCAGTTGCCTATATTCAGCTGAACTTTAAAAAAACCTGCTTGTTGTGACTGTAAAGATGCCTTTAAGAAAATTTATAAAGTAAATCAGTAGTTACAAAGGAAAGATGTAACTCAACTGTCAGGCAGAAAGCAGAGGCTGCTGGAATTTGGCGACACATTCTGGAGGTGCTGGCCAGAACTCCCTAATCAAAATGTCCCCCCTAGAAACACAGGAGGTCCCAAACAGCAGAAAGATTCAACCTCTTTGTATTTCTAAGCACTCCTAGCTTGAAATAAACTCTTGACCCTTCTGCACATGAATGCCTCTCGTAAGAAAGTTAATTACTAATGGAATGTTTAATTTGTAATTAAATAAAAATTGCAGATGCAGAATACAAGTTTATATAAGAGTCACACATGTAAATAAACCCAATATATTCAGGAATACAAACCTATTCCTCATCAGTGCAACATCATCTTCTTCCATAAAGTTAACAGAGTTTGAAAGACTGGACTTTAAAGTGTGCCAGTCCAAAGGGATAGAAACAACCTTAGCTATTTTAAGAAAATAAACAATATCATGGCACTGTTACGTTGTGGTGTAACTGGCCAACACACTTCAAAAACACAACAGGCCCTGAGATCAACCACCACCAAGTCATGATATCTTATCTAATGACAACTGTCAAACTGAGAGTATTCAAGACTTCTCACCTTTTGGCATATTGAGCAATTTTCTATGGAAAAAGAACAGGAAAGCACCTGTAGCACCTAATATCCTCACTATGGTGGCAAGGAACAGATCAGGTAAATCAATTCAGGTACTGTAATGGGGCGGAAGAAAAGAAACTACAGGAATCTTGCCAACTTGAATTTTCCCAAATTTGGTAATCGGTCTGGGTTTCATTGTGCTAGCAAAATGTTAACCTGGCCTTCAAGACAGAGGACTCTCTGCACCAATGCACATTATTTGACCATCTATACACAAACAGAGGAAAAAAGGAGTCAGCTAAAGCCCTGAAGCATGTGATTTGATTATACTAATTGTCTTAAAGCAAATTTGTAAGCATCATTAACAAACTAAAAGCAAATCAGCCATCATGTTTTCCACAAAGCCCATAAAATAAAGTTACAGAAACTTAAATTCACGTATTACAGAAGCCAAAAGGACCTCCATGACAATTTAGCCAAATACCTCCTCTCATATGTAAAAGCTAAAGACTTTTTCCCACCAAACCCAATTTAAATATATTAAAACATCTGCTAATAATCAACTTATGTCCTTGGCACCAAGACTAATGAGTTGTGGCATTTCTTGCTGAAGGATACTGTGAACCCTGAAGCTAAAAATGGTTCAAAAGAGAACAGAACACTACTGTGGAGGAGAAAACAACTGAAGATTACTAAATACAAAGATACTGCATCTGTCTTGGAAAAATCAAGAGCTAGAAATGACTGGAAATTTTGAGAGTTTTAGATGGAAGCACACCACCTAGTTGCCACACTTCCCTGCTTTTTTCCACACATCTGTTTGTGGATGCTGGTAGACATGGCATACTATCTTTGATAAAAGTTCTTTTTGTCCTTGATATGCTTGTTTTCTAGCCTGGACCAACATTCACCTAGTTCCACAGATCTAAAACCATGCCTCCTTTATGTAATGTCTGATTTCAGACACTGGGCCACATGACTTTTTTATCAAGAATTCAAAAAGGTCTCCCACTACACTTCCACGCACTAGCGAACACATACCTACATAACTTACATAACAACATCTCTCACCCTTTTCTTCACATGCTAAATAAATCGCCCTTAAATAGTCTCCCCTGCATTATGGCAGCAAAGGTTGCAAACTGCTGGTTCAGGCTGTCACATAATTTATGAGAATCAGTTGTACATGTATTAAAAAGAACTGCTGATACTAGAACAAAAGGCTTATAAATGTCCCTATGGTAGATAGAGACTTCTCACACATGCATCTTAAACGTGCATTAGCCGATAAAAGTATTGGAGCTTAATCTCTGCAGACTTTCCTATCATCATCTCCTGCATTCTTGGTACGCTATCAGAGCTCCTTTCTGATTCCCTGATCATATATACCCATTAAGAAATGCCAAACTCAAGTTCCTTTGATAACACAAGTGCTACCAGTCTCCTTGTAAGGAAGCTAGCAGGTTGCAGGAAATGAAGAAAAAAGCAACTTCTTTCTGGCTGACACCTCACACCTGCTTCTAGAAAAGCGACTCAACACAGGGTCCTGGTTTTGTTGCCTGAGCTGGCTCAGGGAGAAAAAGGGACTCTCTATCTCCCTTCCCCTTCACACACAGAGTTTCTGTGTCTTCCTCAGACACTGGACATCCTGTCATGCCCTGTTAATGGATCAAATCTTCTGCAGTTCCTCTTCACTTACCAGTTTCATTTCAATCAAGCAGTGTCCACCACTGAACAGTGTATCTCCACTACAGTTACACGATCGTAAGTGAAAGTATTACTTTCCTCACCGTATCTGTGAAACACATACACTAAATTTTGCTGGTGCTGTCCTGCCACACATGCATACTCAATTTGGAGTCAGAGTGCTTACATCTCTACTAGTGACAGAGGTGGGGCTTTTTGTTTTGACATGTGCATGGTACGTTTTCACAAAGCAAATCTCTCACACAGTTCAAAGTGTTCCAGAAAAAAAAAAGATGGATTTTGTTTTAATCATCCAAAGCAAATAGGAGAAAACTCCAAAAACCTCTCTGACAAAATGTCATTCTGCAGGAAGTGTTTATTTTAAAATATGACCTTTCTTAGTCCACAAGGAGCTTCAGTTATACCAACTAGCTCAACATGGGGATGTGGGCTATCCCTTCAAAACTACACCAGTCTGTAATTCTGTGAAATCACAAACCCTTAAAGATCATGTTTAAATATAGTCTAGGTATTAGTCTGGATACTGGTAAACAGCAAAATTATTTAAGACATTATACCAAAATTCCTTATATCACAGATACAGCAAGTCTTGGAAAAGAGGTACTGACACAGAACACACAGTTGCTAATCACCTATGAACAAGCAGGTGGTGTCTATTCTGATACAACAGATATACCTACATCAGACACAATTATTTTTCAGCTGACATGGATGAGCATACGTAGAGTTTGCAGAAGCCTTCTAATACACTGGAGCTAAAACGAATAAAACCACCTTTGTTGGACCAAGCTGCCTCACATCCGTCTGTTCACTTGGAAGGTTTTCCTCAGCATAAATTTGACTAGATTCAAATTTTGAATTATCACAAATTTTGATAAGCAGAAAAAAGGACAAGTAGACAAAACTGAGTTGCCAAATAATATGCATAAATTACAAGACTATAAATGAAATATGAATTGGTAATTTGTTCTAGAAAATTATGAATGGCAGAAAAACCCCAAGCCAAAATTCAAATGTTGCCATATGTGTTGTCCAGCTTTTGAGAACTCTGTGACTCCTTGGGAGTGGTAATTTGACCAAGAGTCAATCACTTGCGCTACCTGCCAGGCAGGTGTCCCCAGTAAGACACCTCAGGAGACAGAGGCATTCAAAGACTGAAACCTCCTGCAATGCAGTCTTTGCCTAGCTTTGGAGAAGGAAGAGCAACCATTCCATCCATCCTGAACTCCAACTAAATGAGAGGGTGAGGGAGAGGAAAGTTAATGCTTTAAGATAGGTTTGTAGGAAAAAAAAGTCATCTTAATGGATATTACTGGTACAGAGCAGTAGCTGGGAGAGCTACTGCACAAATTGTCACTGCTCGTGTGACAGGGATCCAAGCCAGGCAGGACAGGGTCCACTCTGTGACAGTCAAAGGAGTGGTCTTTGCAGTAAGAGATCCCTTATGAGATTAAATCTCAAGCCATAGATGCAGCAGAAAGCATCAGGAAGGATGGTGCTGGGCACGGATTCAGTAAGGGACAGACCAAAGTGCCCGCAGCTGTCTCCTCTCTTACTTTGCAACACAGTCCTTGCCTGTACTGAGAGATTTTGCTGTCTCTTGTGGATTAAGTGAAAATGTTATGTATCTATATACACTGTTGACACCGTTCATGCCTGGTTTACCTGTACATACCTGTGATTATAAAATAACCTGTGGCCTGCCCATTAAAATAATGCCTCTAGCTTACATGTTCAGGTCAACATCACAGATTGAAAAACAGGGAAAATAATACACAATGGAGATAACAAGTGCCAATTTTCACGTTTTGAAAATCACCCTCTCAATATGTTTTTAACTATATCAGCTCTTTAGATGCTGGGAGAAGGTACAGAATTAGATACCTGCAAGTGCCAGAAGCAGCAGTCCATGAAACCACCTTTACAAAGTCCTCTGTGATGAAAGTTTGAAAAACATTTCCACAAGGACTACTCTAACACACCAAAAGCATGTGCTAAAGTCATGTATATATAACATAATAAAATCATAATTAAGTAGTAATCTGCATTTTCAAATGTAAACAACATGTACACACATTAACTACTTATTTTTCTTTTTATGTTATCCAGACAAGCAATTACATCTCATTTCAGAACAAAAATCAATATGGCAAGAACTTGACTATTTGCCACGAGTTTTACTGAAATGCCAGATATATATCAGAGTGCTGTTTCTCATACCACAGAAAGTATGAGTATTCAAGGCAGCACCAGGAAGCAAAGAGATTTTTTCAAAATCAGAAATGAACAAAACCCCAGTGGCTGGGTAGGCAACATATCATACTGAAGACTTGTCCTTAGAATCACCATTATCAGGCTGCACAGCATGTGCAAAGACTCAGTCACGGTACAAGTGTCACTAGCAACATGCAGACATGAACCCACTTTTAAAGCTTTTCCTCATTTTCAGGAATTCTGTTGGCTCCTGCTCTTCAGGCTCCAGTTACATCTCAGAAAGAGGTCTTCCTGTAGACAGGATGACAGAGATGTTCTTGGGAGGAGAGGTAGTAGTGGTACAATCGGTAATAGTTAAACATCTAAAATTTGGCTGAAATAATCATCTCCAAAAAGTTGAGAGGTATCCTACTTAATGTCTTCCTGCTAATAGAGAAAGCTTTCCAGAGTCACGTTTCATTATTTCAAATACACTAGCCCTTCCTTTTAAAGTCCATTGTTCTTATTGGGATCTTTTGAGATGGCATAGGGAAAAGGATATTTAAAATGCAATAGGTGTGTAGGAGTCCACAGCTGCTTGCAACAAATACTGTATTTTTTATCATCAAGTTCTATTCAGTTCTATAAAGACAACCTCATTATCAAAGCATGGTAAGTGTAACCCCATGGGATTCTTTTCTTCTGAAGGAATTTTAACACTAGAAGAGATTTATTTTTCACTTATCACTCTAGTCCTTCACCTTCTCAGTAACAGGTACAAACATATTTAGAACTCTGTAACTACAGACACATGGATGCCTTGTAAAAAGCTAGTTATCAGAGTTCTTGAAATCAAATCTCACTGTGCACTTTACTCTCATTTGTATGGGAAGTGGAACAGATTCTTCCCTTGTATTCAAACCAGTACACACATAATTGGGATCTCCTCTGGGTTCTAAAACTATGAAAGCCTCATGAAGCTGCAGCAGTCTTACAGTAGGAACAATTTTAACCTAGTTTTTATCCTCTCCTCTTACTCCAGGTTTCCTTGTTGCGACCACATCTTGTCAATGACCTGGGACATCAGGAAAAAGAGAGTACTGAACTGACAGATGTTCATGCCACCACCAGGCTCTAAGTCAGGATATGAAAAAAGGTAAAATGAGTATTCTTTCAAGAGAGACTCAGCTGTTATGGAAACATAACTTGATGCACGATTTTACCCCTAGCAACAGCCACAGAGAACAAATGGGTTGTTGAAAAAGAAAATTACACCTGTTGGGAAGCTGATGCAGTATTTGTTTCTGTTCCTATTAAGAGTATGCAAAAGTATCATCTACCATCACATTATATCTATTTAAAAGTTTATACTGCTAGCTCTCAAGGGGCCCATCATTAAAAGTTTAACTTACTCCCAACCAGACAGACTTCCTATCATCTCACTTCCAGCTGAAAAGTCTCAAATGGGGAGACACAAATCTTCTTCCCAAACTTGATTTTACTTTTATTTTCTTAAACGACCACAATTCAGTTTTGTTCTGCTAACGCTTTTATATTTAAAGAAATTTTCATTAACATATTCTCAAGCAAGCTCCAGGATTAAAGGCATTCATGTTTAAAATACCCTGGCAAAACCATGTTTGAGCACAATCTGTTCTATGACTGGGTGCAAGTCTTTCTATGCTTAAAAAGCTGTTATGAAAATATAATGAATCTTACTTGCATTATATTGTCCTGCTACCAAACATATGCAAATGTTATATTGAGATGTCTGAAAGTGTTCTCCCTATTCACTAGGAAAAACTGCATTTTTGAAATTGAAGTAACATGTCTGGCCTCTTGAAAAAAACTACAGCAAACAACAACGATCAGCAATGGTTCTGTTTTAACATCAGCTGTGAGTTATGTCTGATTACACAAACCAGTAGAGCCTACCAAAAAAAGTGCAGCCACATATTTTGTCAGAAAAAAAAAAAAAAAGAAGTTTTGTTAAAAATATTTTTTTTCTTTAGAAACAATGCTATTTTTAAGGATTTTTTGGGGGGCAAGGGAGGGTGTCAAAACATAAAGCAAATGGTTTTTATTTTCTCGCATTCTGTTTTAACCTAAATTCAATGTTTGAGCTCAAGTTTCATCAGCCTTTCCTACAGGTTGTTTTGCAAATCTTTGATTATTTGAATGAAATCTTTTCATGTCAGCTACTTGCCCTCCTGTCTGATTGCAGCCTTGTGTTTGTCCAGAATTGCCAGGAAGCATGGACCAAGCCTCAGTGGTGTTTTGAGGGCAGTCCTGATACTACAGGTCCCTCTACATTCTGGTAATTACAGCATCAAATAATGCAGAAATCCACTGAGTTTGTTTCAGACTCACAAAAACTGTCTTCAGTTCCCATTTTTCATGATAAATAAACAGGATGTTAAGAACTAATGACTTAACGCTCCTCCACTGCTAAATGGTTAAAAACAAAGATCCTGTTCTCTTCCTTCCCCCACAAAAAGAGAAGGGTCATTTCTGAGGCTCACTGATAATTCAAGCAGCTCTATTGGCCCACCACATCCACAGTCATATTTTGAGACACACGATATGTCAGTACATAGAGGATCTCTGCAAGAACAACAGCTTGAAGAGGTGCCAGGAGAATGCACAAATGTCACACAGTACAGAAGACCCTTAAGTCAGCAACACTTCTGTTTTGATCTGAGCTAAAGAAAGCTGTTCTCAGAGAGGCTACACACTCTAACAGGCCAGCATAGTGTATTCCTTCTGGAAAGGATGTGATTAGTGCCAGTGGGTACTATTCCCAGGGGAAATGGCAAGGTTCAGCAACTGCAGTCAGAAACCAGAAAGCCTTGCCATTATTAAAGCTGCTGCAGTGTAGTGAATTGCAATGATAAGGCACTGAAATTACTTGAATCAGAAGGTTTTCACTGAGAGAACAGCAACTTCTGCACACCAAAATACCTGCAGAAGGAGGGAGGAAGGGTTTAAACTTTCCGTATGACTGCACCTAGGTGAAGAGACACCTGTCTCTTTCTGTCATTGTCTCACCATCCTTTTCAAAAAGAAGCTTGTTAATACACTGTCATGTTTTGAAGAAGCCTCTGGTCAATGACGAGGATGCAGAAACCAGTCACAGCACTCTTAATTTCCTGCATTTCCTTGAGAGGGAGCTGAGACACAAGACCTGTTTCCAGAAAACAGCTGACATTGCTGGAGAAATCCTAGTGAACGCTGCACCTACTGTTGCTTAAAAAAAATTGTTATTGTGACAGAAATCATTAGGAAGGAACACTGCTGACTTACAAACACCTAGGCATCACTCTAAAGCAACTGAAGCAATTGCTTATTGATATCCAGGCTCTAGCACTGCCATTAAGCAATTGCATATGGATGGTACAACTGCCAAGGGAGATACTGTATGCAAGAGGAAAAGGTCTTAACTGCATTGCTTTATCACTCTCTGAACAGAAATACACCAGGGAGGATAAAGGAGGCATATTTTCATGGCTGGTGTTCACTAAGCCTGATCCTTTTCATTACTACCATTTGAGGAAGGGCGACAGCTGTCAATCAGCTGACTGGGCCCTTTACTCATGAGCCTGTTAACTGTCTGGAGTCGCTTTCTGGTGGAATATTTACAGATGGACACCTAATACCAAACAGATGGACATGCTTCTTCAGAGGAAGCACTGAAAGGCTTCATATATCAGAAGGAAAAGGCATTCCTGTTAAAAGATACTGCCCACTGATGGCTAGAACACTAAGGAAGGAAGCAAGAGCATAGGGATGATAGGATGTTTATAAATTAGGCCCCCTTGGAGCTAGGGATGGGGATGAAACCAGGAAGGGATGCACAGAGAAAAAAATCCTCCATATCTGCATTTCTGCTCCAGCTTAAGGACAGTTTTTTTCCTCTGTAGTTACTCTGAAATAGCCAGCTCTTGCATGAAAATGTATTTCTCTATTGTTGCCATCAGGGCTATGTTTATTTTGCTGAGAGAGTGGTGAAGGAGATGCTATAAGGAAAAACATCTTTACCCAATTTAGATAATTCAGATGTTTTAATGCAAAAGTACCATAAAAAACCACAAGCATTTTCATATCGGTGAGTTTTTTTCTTTGTGTTTTCAGAGCTAGTATTGAAGCTGTGTAAGTAGTTGCACTTTGTGAAAAGATAGGCCATTCTCCATCATTTAACACTCTATCCTTCCTTGAAACATATCTACTAGTTATACATCATCTTGGAGTTGTTACTATCTGTATTTCATGATCAGAAAATAATTGCATGAATAATTATTTTTCCCTAACTGGGCTACCATTTCCCTGGGTCTAGTTTCAGTGCAGAAAAAAGATATTTATTTGATGTTCGCCTCAGCTGGAAGAAGGTAATACTGGGGAGACCTCCTAATACCTGAAAACATGGCTGTAATCTAGTCCATGAAATGAAAATTACGCTGTTTAATCTGCGGTTGTCTGGTGTTTCTGGAACTTCAACCTTTTATAAGGATATATGGCTGACCCATCTCCAGCCATGAGGGCTTCTTGTTTATTCATTAAGCTTTGATCAGCCCAGAAGCTGAAGTGCTTAACAGTGAAGCTTTTACTGTCACTGCCCTGAAAATGCTAGACAGTGACCTCACACAAGTTTTATACCATTATTTCCATGTACAATGTACACAGCGGTGATTCCTGAACCACTGGAGAATTAACTGACTGTTCCCATGCTGCCTGCAGGCACATCTATACTCGGTCTTCCTTAAAATTAGGAACTAGACCAAAGAGCATAGCATGCTTCTGCACTTGCAGCAAGTACTGCAATAGAGCAGAGTACTGCAAAGATGCAAGGAGAGTCTCAGGCACCTCACTCCACTTTACCAAGTGGCTACTTCCCCAGGAAGGATCCTGATGCTCACCAGAAAAGGGCCCATCACCCTGGCAGCAGACAATACTCATTTCTAGTTGCCCATTATCCAGGCTTCTTTCCAGCCAACAAAGAACCTGACAACATCTTAGAGAATGTGAAAGGAATCACTCCTGCTCCTCTTCCAAGAACCTTGATCCATAATGTCATTAGTCCTCTATGATAACGTTCACATTAATTCATTCTCTGCCCCAGCTCCCCCCCAAAAATAGAGTCTAATCAGCCTCCTCTATCATTCTTTACATTGAAGGATACCAGGGAAATTTGAAGCAAAATCTACAGCTGTAGAACATCCCCCAATTTGGATTCAGAAAGATTAACATACTTTGTCTTGCATTACATTAACAAACTTCGTTGTGATACTAGGACTGTATCACAACAAACTACTTTCAAAACAGATCACATTATTCAACCCATTCAACAGTCTACTGCTTTTCAATAGTCTTAACACAAAATGTATAAGAAATGTTTCAAAGAAACATTTCAGGAGTTCCTAAAAACCTTTCCTAAAGTTTGAGAACTTCAAAACAAGACTGACATTCCAATAAAAAATTACTTCCTTTTTTTTTTAATGGCACTTTTCACCATATAGAAGGGTTTTTTTAACAAGCTCTAATGATGACTATTCATCTCTATTAGAGAGCTGAGACACTCTATTTCCTAAAATCCCTTTCATATAGACACTCAAGTCTTCAAATGGATTTGAACACAGAATAGTTTCCGTCCCACTGCACCATGTTAAAAAGCAATTAGCTTAGCATTAATGAAAATGTAAAGGTAACCCCACTGCCTAAAGCTAAGGATCCCAAGCCTAATCAATACAACTGTTCAAAGCAGCCGTATTAGGAGATCTTCTCTCCATGCACTGTATACAGAGCCTAATAATCTATTCTGGCATCTCAGAGGCCTACAGAGTGGCATTGTTAATACCCTTCTAATAGCTACATCCCAAGATAGCAGTACTCTAAAAGATCATATGGTAAAACACAATGGAATGCATGTCTGGATAGCATCAAGAATGGAATGTGATGCATACTTGCCCAAAAGTACACAAAAACCAGCTTCTCCATAGCATTTGATCCCACAACATATTTGCCCCAGATATTTATGCCCGTTGCTTTAAATACATATTTTGGGGGATTTTGTTGTTCTCATTTTTTGCTTGAAAATAAGATATACACCATAAATTACCATGCTGACTCTCAGTAACAAGAGGAAGGAGTAGGAAATGTGCTTCTAAAATAAATGCTTCGGTATCTTTTTGCTGTAAGCCAATGCACTACTTTTAAATGCAGATATTTTTCACCCCAAAAAACACTAAGGAACAAGAAAAAAAGCCCAAATATCTACATTTCTGTGGCATACATAGCACAGTATGAGGAAATCTAAAAAGGCGATGGCATATACTTGTGTTTAAACTACTTATCAAGGCACTTGAAACTCAGCCAATACTCTTCCTAGATCCTTTAGGAAGACTGAAAGTATAGGTGAGAACTAGGCCAGACTTCTGGTTCTTGCTGAAACTCAGACTAACTTTTCACTACTGAATTAATGAAACAACCCTGAAAAACTGGGAATCAGGCATATATTATTGTAGGAATGCACAGATGCTAGGATAGGAGATAAAGACCTAACTGCTGACATGCACACTGATACTGAAAGAGACTCTGTATATACTCCAATTGGAACATCGTGACCAAAGGTGACTATATTCACTTGACCTTAACGTTCCAGTGGATGACCTAGTTTTGCCTGTCTACAAAATGCAAACAGAGAAAGAACAGCTGAAATAGAAATGTAGTCCTGTTCCTTTTAATATTTTCTAAAATCCCCATGAGATCCCTGGCCAGGTCCCAGTAACTTCACATCAACCTACTACAGAAAAGCAAAACAAAACTATCAGGCATTAGATAATGATTGTAATTTGGATTTTGTTTCTTATGGCTGACTAAGAAAGACAGCACTGACCTCAATAGTGATGTTCTACTATCACACAAAACTCTGGGATTTTAACCAGAAAAGGCAGCATATTGTTTACAGACTCAGTTTGTTCAGAATCAAGAGATAATTTTGTCACATGCAGCTACAGTAGATGCTTTAAAAAGTAACCTTCCATTTTGCACACATAATAAACAGTACAGAGGAGTTTACACATGTGCATGTGGAGAACACAAAGAACATGTTCATGTAAAACCAGTGTGAAAATCTCTGAAATAGCAATAAATAGGGAAACCAGTCTCTGCAGCTCAGTGCTGGAGTTTTTATTTTTAGTTTGTTTTCTGATATGAAAGATAGCTTAGAAATCCCGCCTAGCATTGTACAGTCAGAAACTCCTAAAGAATTGCACCATTGCAAAAACAGCCCTGTGGAATCTCTGTATCCTGCTGAAGCTAATCCCATGCAATTCTTCATCTCTTGTGATCTCCACCACTGACTATGGAATCATTTGTTAAAACAGAAATTTTCAGTGAAACAACGTAGTTCCGTATTTCTCTAAATTGTTTTGGAATGCTTGTTAAGTATATTGTAGAATATACCTTTTTATGCAATAAAAAGAGAATACTGTATGGACAGTAAAATAAGGCAACATTACTACTTCCTCACATGTATATACTTCTCAACACAGTTATTTCAAACATGTTCAGCCTGTTTACAATTTCTGATTAATTACTGGAGCCAAGTTAACTGTTTACTTGTGGTGGTATTTCAGAAATGAAAGAAATTCTGCCATGGTAATAACAAACACCTCCAAAAGATGAAATGAGGTTTCACAGAGACCAATGTCCTTTAAAAGTGCCAATATAAACAAAGTATGTTTGCACACACAAGGACAACAGACATTATAAGGTGCTACATTACCAGCCACACCAGGAATTTCAAGCTGTCTGAAAGAAAAGATTATTTTCCTGGTATTGATTTGCATACATTGGTGGGTTGAAAGGACAGATGAATAGGTTAAAACTCTCTGTTCCACTCCTTTAAGCAATGATGGATTAGGAGAAAATGAAGCTGCATCTGAAATGCTCTTACCTGTTGTTTGAGAGCCTCTAAAGATTCAAATTCCAATTTGGCGAGTTTCATCTGGATATCTCTTGGCTTATCAGGAATTATAAATGCCATGATAAACTTTATTGCTAGTATCAAGTGCTGTGAAAAAAAAAAGGAAAAAAGAAAAATGTTGTTTTATAGAGTTTGAAGCATGGAGAAAACAGCACAATATTTCCAAATTTTAGTAATAGAGGTATAAACATAAATTTCTTGTGACATGTACAACACAGCTTACTGTAACCATGTTAGGCCTCAGCTACTCCATATTTTTTCTGTTTGAAGTCACTCATAATTTGAATCTCAACACACATAGTCTGGCTTATTTTCATAATAATCCTATTTTCACTGTATACGATAACATTCTAATTGAATTTTGTTTTTGTGATTCCAGATAAAAGAATAGCTTTTAAAACATATTATTGGTGTATAGGAATTGAATTATGGCACCCAGTATATACAGTTTCAGAGTGAATTTTTCACGTGTGTGTATATATATATATATATATAAAACATACATACAAATACATATCAGATGAAATTATAACAACATACGTACGTGCACACACACATATATGCATGTTATGATACAAATGAAATGATACTGTAAAAGGTATGAACAAACAGAGAATTTCTGCATTAGAGAAGTTACTAAAACATAAAAGCATTCCTGAGAGCATCAGAAGAGAACAAAACTAAGTAAAATATAATCCTTAAAGAAGTGGCACACTCATGAACAGGAACTTTTCAGGAAATGGAGAAACATTCCATACATAAGATGTCAAATTAGTCATAATTTACTGCAAAACTTTTTAATCTTATTTAAGAGAAAACAGTCATGAAGTTCTGTTGAACTTAGTCACTGAGCAGTCTTTAAATTGCACTTAAATATGCACTCTCTCACAAAAAACAAATGCCAAACTGTCAAATCAGTGGTTTTGTTTCTTCATTTATGTCAACTACAATCTAAACAATAAATCTTCTGTCAAGGCCTGAGCTGACAGTATGCTGCATGCTTGTAAGCAGGAGCTTGCTCCTAGCTAAGAAAACCCTGACCAAGATAAGGCAACACTCAAATATATGTGCTTAACTTCCAGCATGTGCTTACACTGGCATGATGGTACTCATGGAGGTGCTTAAATTGGATAGCATATCCAAGCTACTTCGCAAATTTCCCTGATTTTTTAATATAAATCGGAGCAGAGCAGTGCTCCTCCCTGAAATACCATTTTGCTGAACTGTATGATCTTGATGGACTTGGGCACATGAATAACAACGTAACGGACCAAAAATCCCTCAGATTCTGGTATTACACAAGCAAGAAGCTGACAAAAACACTACAGACTTCACAGGAGCTGTAGTGAAGCTCTAAACAAGCCAACAGTTAAAGTAAAAAGTCAGATTATGGTAACAAGAGAACAACGACAAAGAGGCATACATTAAAATATTTCTTAAAATGTATTACAGAAACGTAGTAGGTCTAGGAAACAAACAAGGATAAAGTACAAGGAATAATACTTTCTGTAAAGAGGTGAAATGAAGGCTGAAAATGGATACAATGAAAACACAAAGACTAAGAGGTTAATGGATCAATTGGCATGTCTGCTCTGCAATGCAATGTTTATTATGACATTATTAAAAAAATACGTCAACATTAAAACATTTTCTCACTCATTCAGATTTTCTTTTCCTCCTCTAATTAATACTGTCTGCAACTAAGAAACTTTTCTTACAAAAAAATAACAGCAAACAATGTTGGTTTATGCTAGAAGAATACAGCAATAAAACATGTATCAAAGCCAGCTTTGGAGGAATCTCTTAAATTAAAAAAGGTAAAACGTTGAAGACAATAATTGAACAAGACAAACAACACTCCTATACAGAACAGAGTCATAAGTACTCACAGATTGAAGGGGAACAACTAATCTACAGATAAAATTTTGGTATGGCAATGTGAAAATAAAGAGATCAAATTGGAATAACTCAAAACAAAATAATAGGATTGGGCTAAAATCTTACACTTAAGGCAGAACTAGCAAAAATTGAGGTATTTGGAGAAGGATATTTATCTGAAAAGTAACAATGGACAGTTAAAAGAAGACCCAGCATCACACAATGTCACTTCTAGATGCCCAAAGTTCTTTGGGCTGGGGTTCATTTCACATTGCTCAACAACAACAACAAAAAAAATGTATTCTAAAAATTATATTAAGGAGTGAAAATCCAATTTTGCAACTGTAATTATTCAAGCACTGCGTCTTGAGGAATTCTGAAAACATAAACCGAGCGAGTAACTTTACACAGAGACTTCAAAGTAGCTCAAAATTCAAACAGATTTTAAGAAAATAAAAAATTTCAAGGAAGTGTAAATAATATTATGGAGGATAAAGACTGACTTAGGTTTTTTTCCATTTTTGATACAGGTGAGAAAGGAATAGAAGAGACATCTAGGAAAACCAGAATACCAAACAAAAAACCAGCAGTTAATCCCGGAAAACATCGTATCTTTTCAAATAAATTTAGAAGGGCAACATGTTTCAATTACTTCACCATGTGAAGAGTTTCATTATGGTACTGACTAACTAGCTGCTTGTCAGAAATTAGTTTTCGTGATAACACAAATCAGCAAAAAACCACAAGGATACAGTCTCAAACACGCAGGCAGAACCTCTGACTCAGTCTTCAAGCCAGAGTGGGACCAAAATTTGGAGTACACATGTGGGAAGTCACTACTTTTGCCTGCCTCACTGTCATCTCTTTCCTAGGCATCCACTAAGAGCCATTGTAAAAAAAAAAAAATTAAAAATTGCAGGGTTAGGTAGACCTTTGGTTTATTCCTCTGAATAGCTTTTTAATGCTCTCTTTCCCTCTCATGAAAACAAAGCTTTACCACTCATAAAGTGCCCAGACTGTGTGTGGGATGTCCCTCTGTGCAAGTCTTGTGACTTCAGAAAACACATTGGACCTAACACACTGTAAACTGAGTTCAAGCCCACCTCATAACTCCCATGAACCTGAAAAAAGATACCTGATAAACAGCCTCCCTTGGATAACTTTTCCAGCTATTCGTATTTGCAAATTTGGAGCAGTATTAATAAAACAGTCAAGGTAAATGTCAAGGCAGAAATTATTAATCTGGGTCACGTGATCCATGAAACCTCTTGAAAAGAAATGGATCTATTTTATTAACAGTTTATATTTCATTTTGAAATTGTATCTTGACAAAGGAAATGTAAGTAGTTATTCAAGAGAAATTGAAGGAAAAAGCAGGGAGTTGAGTAGTTGAGTTCATTGTATCAGTCACATTCCCACATCGATTTCTTAATCTTGTTCAGTGTAACTTCTGCAAGTCAGATCCACAAAAAGCAGACATCTGCTTTCAAAAAAGAAATGTCTTAGGAGTATAGTATAAATCACTGGAAGACAACAAGACTTGCTTTCATTACATTAACACTAGCATGAATATGTTATAAAACCAAAATACTGAAGTTTATCCAAATTTGCTATACTAGTGTAAATGTATTTGTTCAATACTAGTATTTCTTCATAGAAATAGCTTTTGGTTTGGATTTTTTTTTTTGTTTTGGTTTGGGTTTTTTGTTGAAATCAGGTTACAAACCCAACCATTATTTCTAGCTGCAACCATTAAAAAGCAGTGTGGTTTCCAAGAACATGCCCTTCATGATTACAAGAGGACTATTCCACTGCGAGCAAAACCCGGGTAACATTCCCACAAGCTGTAAGCTCTCCAATGCCAAAAGCAAAGTCCCCTCTTATTCTGCAGTGTGCCAAGCGAGCACAGAAACAGCTCTGAATCTCTCCCCCCTGATAAATGCAGTGCCATCAAACTCCTGTGGTCCTGTGCCAGGTGCTTGGCGAGCCAGAATAACTATTCTGCTCTGCAAAGCCACCAACAAGAGCAGAAGCAGCAGCTGTGTTTTGCAGCAGTGGGTCCCCAGCCTCGCCTCTTCTTAAACAGAAATTGCATATTAGGGTTAAATTCCTGGAATTATGAACAGCTAATTTGATTTCTATAGTGGTTTTACCACAGTAATTCCTGATGAAATCTACTCAACTGAAGGAAAAAAAGAAAGAAAAGAACATAAGCAGTAGCTGTGTTGCTGGCTAGCTGATGAAGTGCATGCCAAACGTCAGCTTGGGGAGACATATTAATAACATTTTGCATCAAAAGCCTATTCTGTAATTTACTATTTATAGAAACTTCCAATTAAAATCAGAAATCTGGACCTAGACCAGCCTAGAACCAGTCCATACTCTGAAGCAAGGTGGTCTTTGGTTACTAACTCTGCTCAGGTGAGGAACCCTACACAAAAGCCAACACTCGAGAATGGCACCTCATTTGGAACCTCTGACCTCTGCTGGCCTTTGCCAAAGGAAAGCATCACTGCAGAATCATGTTGCTGTCAGAGCAGAAGGCAGGGAGATCATTAGCTTCCTTGCTAGGACTCCACACCACAGTATTCTGACATTAAAATAAGCTAAGTTCAAACACTAAGAACAAACAAACAACCCCCCCAAAAACAAACAAACAAACAAACCAGAAAAACCACCAAACCAAATTCTGTTTTTTTGTGGCAACAGTTTTTAGTTTTGTGGGTCTTGCATCTTTCTGAAAGGAGGAAAAAAAGGAGAGAGGAAAGTGAAAAATAATTCTGTCAAGGGAGCAATACAGGCAAAGAAAAATTTTCATAAAGCTCAGGAAGTGCAACTAAATTAAACTGTCTTTAATAGACAGCAATAAATTTATGAGCAAATATTTCTGCAATATACGTAAGAAGAAAGCATGACCAAACCTTCCTTCCCTCCTGTAGACTGAACTGGCTTCAATAGAGTCTTGCTAATGAAGCAGAATTATCACAGCTGAGGGACTTTAAAAAGGGCCTTTCTTCTGCTACTCTGACAAATGCTGCTTTTAAAATCACATATCTCATATATTATTATGGAATTTTTCTTTCAAAATTTTATTTTATCCACAGACATGTCCAAAATCCTGGGGGTGGCAGGGGGGGAATGACAAAAAAGTTATTACATTTCATGGCTTCTTCACCTCTCCCATTAATCTTCTCTTCCACAAACATCCACAGGCACACACTCACAAACCGAACACCTGCCACAATCTGTAAGCTCCATCTACCCTATTTATTTATTTATTCCCAAGGCAGCATAGCCCATTTCTCCCTCATTTCAGCCTCCTCCCTTGCTGAAACTCCAGGGAAACACTAGGACTGAAGTGCAGTCTTCCTGCTTCAGATCCAATGCCTCTCGCCACTTCAGCACAGAGAAATCTGTCTCAGTTCTCAACGGGAATATGCTCAGTACAGGTGAAAAGTCCATGCACTTACACCTGATGCGCTCCTTTAAAACACTACAAAGCACAAGATGTTTCAGAAGCTTGTGTCTTTACCAAGCTGGGACAATTTTCTAATAGGAGCATCCTAAAGCACATTCTTTAGACCAGAGTGAAACTTCAGTCAGCCTCCACACTGCTACTTCAGAGCACAGATACAATGCCTCAACATAACAATCTCATTTTTATATATTTATAAATAGCCTGTATTTATTTCTTTACTTATACACCCTCAACTTCCATAGAAGGTGGAAGGCCTTTATGTTAAATACAAAACCTCAAAACTCCCAACTTAAAAGAACCCATCCAGCAGGGAGAGTTTCAGCCTGTCCCATTAAAATGTGGCTGAGGTAGATGCAAGTCAGCAGAAGCTTGTTACAAAACGTGTCAGGGAGCGTGAGCAGAGATGGCATTATCCGGTCCATTTATCATCTGTAACAGAACATCCGTTTCCTCCTCTCAGATCCTGAGCACACACACACAAAGGCTGCCCAAGGAAACCTGGTAGCTTGATTTCTGCCAGAACATTTTGCAGACTGTCAGAAGGGCAGGAGCAGATCACCCATCTTCTACTGAACCGCACCAGCATGTTTGAAACCTACACCCGGTCAACGGAGTGCTTAAGCTTATGTTTAGGTTTAAGCATATCTATGAATATTTTTAGGTTCAGAGAAACATTTAAGCCTGATAATACTCAAGTCATTTGCTAAATCTCAATTTTAAAATTCAATGGTTGAATCACAGTGATATTTTTTTTTCCTAGAGGTGGTTGAATGTGACATGTACTAAATTCACGAGTTTGAAAGGAAGAATGTCAGCTTGCACAGTGTCTCCTTGCACTTACACTTCAGAAACGTTTTTAGGTAGTGCAGAAACCTTGGTCTGTATTTTTATTACCAATCCACTGTAAAACATCATAAGTAGAAATCTCTGAGGAAAAAGATACCAGGCTTTAATGTACAGATCTGAGGTATATTTCAACTGTAAGTATTAAGCTGCATCATGAGAATCTGGGTTCATTTCAGCAGCTCTGGCCTCTAGAAGCACTGAAACACACCTCTTTCCTGGTAAGTCTTGGTCTTATGCCTCAAGACTACTGAATTGGTTTCTCTCAGAAGAAGTAAATTTATTCTGAATACTACAATTACTTCATATACTATCAAAATGGAAGGAAGAAAAAAAAAATTCCAGACCAGCACTCCTGAGCAAGAGATTAGTAAGACAACAAGAAAGGTTATTTAATTTAAAAAAAAAATTAAGATAATCTCTAAGGAAACAGATTCAGTGCTCATGTTTCCAGGAAGCAACTGCAAAAGCAATGAGTTAAGCAAAGCAAAAAATAAAATACTTCAAACATCATCTCCTAGTGAGGAAGCTGGTCTCTTCTGCGCTTACATATTTTTGTACTCTCCTTCTGTTTTCAAAAAGATCTCTACAAGACTAGTTGGAAAGCAAGCATAGTAAGCCAATCCTATTTCTGAAACTTAGTCCTGCTCTTGGAAAGCCATAGGAAGTATTTAAACTAGATACAAACTTAAACATAAGTCAATTAAATAAATAAATATTCTATCAAAAGATATATTAATAAACCCAAAAGCACAAGTAATCTGGTCAGTTACATAATAGTGACTATTTTTCTGTCTTATGGCACAATTATGCTTTCTAGTAATTCAGAGGTTTTTTAAAAACAAATTTTCTAATTATTTATAACTTATTTTTACTAATGTTTAAACCACAGCTGTTACATTCAGCCAGTAATGAACTGAAGCATTATCTGGTTTTATCAGACCTTTTGCAAAGATTTAGAAGCCCAACTGTTCTCTGTAACTTTCTCCAACAATAACAATTAAGATGTGAGGCAGCCCAAAACCCATAGAAATTTTGTCACTAACTTTTCTGACACTGGGAAAAAAGCCACTAGTTCATTACTTCTCACCATTTACATATCTGTTCAAGGCTTTTTATAGATCTTTTACAGTAGAATTTTAAGCCTACCTTCAGATTACTTCTTCAAGACTGAAGTATGAAAAAAAGAGGGCCAACTGCTAGTAGAGAGGGTGTTTTACTTACATACCAAGCAGCATTTTCCCCTCTCTCCAGGGAAATTGCCATTTTTGTATCTATCACTACAAATTAAGGATTCAGCAGGTTCTAGAAATACCTGCTGAAAGAAAAAATCCTAAATTAAAGATCTTTTGGTATCGGTCTTGTACAGAGGCTCCTAACTGACCGCAGCTTGGGGAAAAACAGTTGCCCTAATAATCTTCTTGTATAAACAGAGCATATTCTGTAACCCAAAATATTTTATGATACAGCACACTTGCAAAACTGTCTGTATAAAAGTCTCTATAAAACTACAGCATACATAAACAAGCGTTTCAGGAATGTTACAGGAACATGATTTTTCTCACATTTGTTTAATCCTGTAGTCAATTCAGAAGACATGAAAAAAATCACTGTAGGTGTAAATTTGTCTTGGAGGTTGTAAGTATCTGCTAATGGTTAATTTTAACCCAACAGTCTTCAAACTAGCATGAAAATGCACCCATCTCTATGTTACCATTTGATAATCCCGAAATGTTTTGGCACAACACTTACCTCAATTTATGGCCAGCATTTAATAGGAACTGGGATGAGAGCTGCCAAAAGCCAAATTAGCTAATGCTGAATGTAATGAACAGCAGAGCTTTGATCATGCTTTGAAATAAATTCTAAGTGAAAAGTAGAAAGAAGGATGCCCATGGAATTAAAATTGACAGTATGATTAATACAGCCCATATGAAGTGCCTCTTAGCTGATTGCTAACGTTACATATTGGCTTCCATACTGACAGGTATAGTTTATTGTCAAAATGCCCTAGTGTTCCACATCAAGGAAGGGGGAAGAAATTGCCATTTTCTATTAATCTGCAAAACTCCTATTTCTTTCCACATTTAAGTCATACATTTTTCTCTGTGAAAAGAAGATACAAGGAAATTATGGCACATGTCACTGTAGTTATGCATTGTAAGGAATTCTGTTTGCCAGGGCTCAGAAACTCCTCCTTGGTTACCTGACTAGATGACCTGTGATTAGTAACGAGATATAATGCAATGTTCCTGCCAGGGTTTTAAAACTACTGTTAGTTCAGCGATAAACAGAAATTGTCACCTGCTGCAGGCATCACAGATTTTAAGAACTCTTTGCTCCTACCTCAACCAAACCTCATTTGTCCTAGTCCAAGCCAAAGCGAACAGACATAAAACTTCCACCTGAGCTGTGGACAAATTCAGCAAGGATACCAAAATATACACACATGAAAGCAAATTCACCATACTTCAACAAGCCTTACAGATGATTTTCCTGAAAATGTGGGCTGGTTCTGGAGACTGAAAGATTATTAGACTTACCTGACTTTTTTTTCCAGTTTATGAACTGGTGATGGAAGAGGTGATGTTGCATCTACATTAGAATTTAAACTATTTTAAACATTGAAATTGATGTTCTTGTCTGTCACCTTGACAGCAAGAAACAAAAATGGTAACTGGTGTTTAGTTTTAAGAGTGAAGTCTCAGCCAGTCATTCTTCAAGATGATACACGCTTTAGCTTTTGACCTTAACTGTGAATAACAAGTTCTCCAACCAGATGCATTGCATTGTGTTTACAACTATTTGCTTATTTCTTTCACAGCTCCCTGGATTTACATGCAACAGTCTTATGATGTTTTCAAAGCTGATTCACAAGAACATTCATCCTACTGAAAAATCTCTTTGCCTCACAACACCAAGATAAATAAAGAACCATAGCTGAATAAACATGTTTTAAACAAAACACAGTGTTTCACCACACTGCCAATGCATCTTCTTTGAATGAGTCAAGATTTTAGTGTAATGCACAGCTTTCTTCCTACTGTATTGCATTTACCCTGTTCTAAGTGGTTTGCTTTGCTCTACTTCTGTTTGAAGCTGTAAGTAAATTCTGTAGGACACGGCACGTTTTTTAATCTGGACCAAAAGGTGAATCATGGAATGTTAAATAATAAACAAAATGTCACAGCCATGACTCATCAGAGAAAAAACAAATGGTATTGCAATATATCACACTCTAAGCTGCAGATTAATTGTCTTCTCTATTCCTGTGCACCTTTAATCAAAACGAATTAAATGAAAAGAGTCCAATAAAATTAGCTAATCTGAAACAACTGTGTAGGGAAAAATCACAACTGACTGTTTTTTATATTGAAAACTCATCACCTGCATTTTTTCCTGTAAAAACTAAGGGGGTTTTTAGTCAGAAATATTAAAAGTCACATAATCCTTTGCTTTTCAATAAAGGTCAGGAGGAAAGCTTTCCATTCAGCTGGAGTATTTTAATTAAACACTGCAGCAGGTGTTTGGATATGCTGCCAACACCCAAAAAGCTTTCATTAAAACTGTATCTTAAAAAAAAATAAAGACCTATACATCCTCCTCAAGCCCTCTTTATCTGTCTTTTCTCTAGATGGGTGACCACAAAATTACACACCATTTTCTCTGTTTTGGAACACCATTACCTGCCCTAGCTATAAAAAGAGTTCTTCTTCAAAGCTGCTGGAAGCTAGCCATGCAATTCTCACATCAGCTTTTACGGCCATGGCAGATCCCTGCAACAGAGCACAGCCCAGAGTTTAGCCTTAGCTGCTGACCTGCTTCAGCTTCTTGGGAACATAATTGGTCTGTTCAAGCTGACAAAAAGAGAATCTTTAACTGTGAGCCAAATTCACTTCTGAGACAAAACACAGCAGTTAATGCTGAACTCTTTGTGCCATATGAAAGTAATCGAGTTTTGCAGCAATAACACACCTCCCAACTTTATGCAGTCACGTAAAAGCAGCCTAAGGAACACTTCCAGGACTGCTTATGTCTTTAAGGAATGCAAAGCCCTTGGAAAGGTGTATTCTTCACAAGACAGGAAGAACAAGCCATGCTCTACACAGTGGCACTCAGTGATTCTATCAAGTCCGTCTGTCAGCTAAGAATGTGAGTCAGAATGTGAATCCCAACATGAAGACTACAAAGCAGTAATTCCTGTACACTGGGATACACATCGTTCCATCAGTGCAGCACTGTTCTCTAAAAGTATCAGCATAACCCAATGCTTACGGCTTGACAAATTCAGTGGGCATCTGTGACATCTCAAAAAAATCCACATTTGAAACAGAAGAGGTTGTCAATTGAATTCTGATGTGTAAGGAGAAAGGAATATCAGCAAATATCAACAATACCAATAAACATCAACAAATACCTTTATTTACTTACTCATGTAAGAGTTTTTTTTCTGAAACTTAGTAGTTTGGCCTTTGGAACTACAGCCAGAACAGAAAATTGACAGTTTAATCTCAGTGATGTAACAGCTTTGACATGTAGAGAGCACAACTTCTCATCTCCCTACAAATAGCAAGGCTGAAAGCAAAAAAAAAAAAGCAAAAGAAGAGCTCTATTTACAGATTCAATTAGAATTTTAAGACCATTTGGAGCAAGACCAACTTGCAGCAAGGGCTCAGCATCACTTTGTTGCTATGAAACACTATCACATAGGAATAATCAGACATAAAAACCTGCAGCTGACTCGCTCAGTGGCAGAAATGATCTCAGTAGAGAAGGATACTTTCAATTTAAAATGAATTAAGTAGCAATTTTGAACATGGTTCTGAAATATACCTCAAGAATCTCAAACTGGTAATGCTGAGATGTCAGACAAGAGCCTGGACCTTAGTAACTAAATCTCAACAGGTCCTTGTGTACCTATAACATGCATGCAAGCAGAGACAGGTGGAAAACTGAGACTTTCCACATACGAATCTCAACAGAGCTGACCAGCGCTGTCTCGAGAATCTGAACAGTCCACGGACTGAAGGAAGAAATCATCTCGACCTGTGACTTTAGAAGGCCTGCAACTAATAATTAAAAGGGGTAACATGATACCAAAAATGACAGTATCTCAGCTTCAAAACTCATTCTGGGAATGAGAGAAACCTGTGAAGAGGCATTACCTCACTACAGGAATAACTTCTAGCACCAGAGACTTGGGCTTGCTGCGAAGCAGGATGATGGCTTTTACATAATTATGTATCCCACAGACTTTGAGTTTTGAAGCAGTCCTGGGTCTGCACACAGAGACTAATGAAAAGCAGGTATTTATCTCCTGAATCTGGGGATCATTTGTACTTACTGATTTGCCTTATGATCAGACTGAAAAGTAACTGTCTTTCTTCTCTGAGTTATGAAAATGCTGGAAATGAAAGTATTCTACAGTGCCTTTCCTTCTGCTTGTAGATGAAGCAAATTACTGCTCCTTTTTTGTCCTAAGTGTGGGTAAGGAGAGTTCTTCAGGACAAATGAGAGAAGCATACAGAGAAAGACAAAAGGATGTGAACGTACAGGACTGAGCAAACCCGGTGCATAAGGGCAAGGACAGTTGCTACAAACAGAGCATGCCTTGGAAGGGACTGTGATGCACCAGCACTCTGCCAGCTTCACTGCCCCCACACAGCAATGCAAGCCAGTTTACCATCTCCACAACCTGCTCTCTCCAAAAAGGACAAGATGACTCCTGGGATGCAGAGACAGGTGCTCATCTCTGAAAATAGGCAGTCCTGGTAAATTAATGCAATTAATGTCTTCAAAAGAGATACGTTTATAAAAGTGAAATCACTGAAGATCACAACATTTCAAATCCTTTATCCAAACAGACTCCCTCAACAGTCACATGAATCTGAACTACAAACAAAACAACAGCACTGTGAACAGGCAAAACACGAACAAAATTTTCACTTTACTGAGACCTTGCCTTTTTCTCTTAGAAGCTCTTTAAGAGCTGTTACTTGAAAGGAGAAATCTCTAAAACCTCCTGGCCTAGATTTTTTTTTTTTTCATTTTTTATATCCTTGACCAAGTGTTGTTTGTTAATCTCAACACACACATGCTAATGTACAAAAGAAGTCTTCCCGTATCTTCTCAAAATGGTTTAAAAAATACAATGGGAGAACTTGTCTGGGAATGCTTGAGAGATCTGGCAGTACTTGACGTTATATGGGGTTTTGTGACATAACAATTAGAGAATTCTCTTCCTACTCAGTAAATTGTTACACAAAGCAAAAGGATAAACTCATGACAGATAACAAAAAGGCTCATAAATCAGTTTTGCTATTTACATTTTTTTCCTAACATCTCATCCAGCATTTTTACTTGGAGAAGAAATATAAGTATGTCTCAAACACGGGAAAAAAATTTCTCAGTCAAACAATATTCAAAAGTAAGACCTTCCAGCATGACATAAAGCATTATGAGAATAAAACTGAGTATATTTTCCCTTCAAGCCAGAGGAACATTACCATTCTTTGATAATACTGAATGGTTCTGGGTTAGATAAAATGACTTTGCTGTATATAGAAATTTAATATTCATTTTTATGATGAAGCATTTTAGTATCGCAGATACTAAGCTCTCTCAAGACAGAAATAGTATCTTTACTAGTCAGCAGACATATACCTTGCTCACTTTCATTGGGAACAAGCATATGATCTCCTCAAATCTGAAAAGTATCTAGACGTTTTCAGAATTTACAGAGATGTCAGACGTAAACTAGAGAAGTTCCATACTGCTTCTGCTTTTGTTTTACATGACCTTAAAGGCAGTTACTTTTTTTTTCTTTTTTACTGAATACCTGATCTTTTAAAATCACTTACTGTGTTTCAAACACTGTATCACTGAACATATGGCACATGTCTATCACCCTATTTTATCCTGTCCCAGATCTTTAGAAATTCAAGTTTTATTGTTTCGCGGGGAAGGGATTCTTTTGTTTTAAATAATTTTGCAACTTCCCACGTTGCGTTTACTAATTTTTGCTTAACTTCTCTCCCACACACAAAAAGCACTAGGTAATAGAGCTCAAAGCAAAAACATTTGGGGATCGCTGATGTCCAGGATGCTTCTGAAGATATGAGCCATTCTTCAGAATCATTACTCTTCCAAGATGAATACTTAGGACTTTGAAACCAGATAAATAGCAAGAGTTTCTTTGACAAATTGTGTTGCCTGAAGCAAATATAAAACATGCTTTAGAATTCCAAAATATCATTTCTAAAGGAAAGAATGCCATTGCGGACAGGTTTACTTAATTTTCCTATAACACTGAAGAGGAGGCAACAAGATACAGTTGTATTGATCAGAGAGCTGCTTTGTTACCCTGTTCTGTCAGAGGTTAAGTCCTTGATCTCATTAAGGACATGCTTGGTTGTTAGTAAGGGTAATTTTTCTGACAATGCTTTGCTTTTGAGGGACACAGATTTAATTTGTTTTGGTTGGGTTAAAAGTTCACCTCTCCATTTCTTTCCCTTCTTTTTATTTCCCACCATGCCAGCAATCTTATCTTCATATGACCAATTCAATTTTTTTGTCCTTTGACTGTTTTTTTTAAAGCTTAAATATATACGGCCGACCTTTATTTTAATTTAAATTCTCCTTCATACTTTCAGAATGTTGTCAGACTTGTTATCTCCAGGTGAACTTGCTGCTGCACAGTAAAAGTAGTCCTTTTTGCCCCATCAGCAGCAGGATATGTTTAATAGGATGAATTACTGGGCTTCTCTGATCACTCTGTAATTCCAATATTCGGTGTATTCCCTTCAGAAATGCACTCTAATAATTCTTCTTGTGGCCCAAAGCTCCAGAAGTGTTATGCCTCAGGAGCCCTCAGCTCTGTATCTGGTATTAATAGTGAGGATACAGCCATTCACACAATTGACATGCCACCCCTGTGCATCAGTCTTTTGGATTACACAAGACCCATCACTTGCATCCAACACAGCAATCCTGGCCCATTCCAAACAGTTTAGCATCTAGGCTGACTGCAAGAGTGCTGGAGATTCAACCATTAAGGAACTTCTATAAATGGAAAACCTAGGGTGATGGCTCATATTTTGTTTTCAAGTGTTGTATGTCTTCTCTTTCTAGGTATTTGTTTAGCAACAGCATTTTTTAAAAAGGTTCATTTAAAACCATACAGTTTTCTGAACATAGGATGCTGCTTGTAACATTACACACAGAGCTGTTTTTCAGAATGAATACCTGTCTCTCTTAAACACAGAGAAGCAATAAAGACAGCCATTATTCGCTTCAAATATAATACATGTTTTCTTGACGTACAACATTTATATACAGTTTCTGAAAGTAAGTCCAGTTAGACTGGGTCACTGAGAGGAAACTGGTATTAAGATCATGGATCAGTTGCATTTTTCCATATGGCAACAAGGAGTTGCAAAATCCAATTTTGCCAATAAAAACTTCCAACTGAATACAAAAGATTAAAAATCACAACGCTGACCAAAGCTTTAGGCTTGTTCTAATGTTCTTTCTTTTCCCTCGCTATGAGACGTATGTTCAATAGCTCACAACTAAAGGGTTAGAAATGCCAACCAGGTCCACTGTCTAAAATGCACATGCTGTAATTCTCAGCCAATAATAGGTCTAGGAGAGATGACAGCCCAAACTTGCACTCTCTCTGTAGCACATCGTATTTCTTCCTCGTATGCACTTAGATGCTTCCCAGTGGACAATCTATTCTTCAATAACCTGTATGAACTTCTGTTACAATTTTCTGACTAAGAGATCTACTTTATACAAAGTTACTTTATGAATTTTGCTTTTATATATCCACCTGCAAAGTAAACCGTTGTATCTGAAAGTGCTTACAACTGAGCAACACTCCATCATGAAAACAAGGTTTTTAAGTTGATTAAAAGCATTTTCAAGAATACTAGCTTTGTTTTTATCTTGAATGATTACCAACACAGCTTCCAATCACAAGGGAGTAGACTTGCGTTCTCTTGCTCACTTACTCTACTTAAGCTTAAATAGTGCAAATAGCCTTTGCTGTTTGTAGTCCACCAGCAAAGAATTCCGTCAGTGCAGAGGAAAGCCAGCTGGGAGCAGCAGCCTTCTCCCTAAGCACATACAGCGTGCAGGGGTGGGCCATGTGCTGCATGAAGATGGGTGGGAGCATAAAGGCAGCATGACTGACATAAAATTTCTAATTGGGCTCTGGGCAAGGCTGTTTTAATTCAGTCCAGCTAGACACCTGCATATTCCCCAGTCCCACACACTCCATGTACACTGATGACTCAGAATAAGCTCCTACTCCAAACACCACGGTTTTGATCAATGACAAAACAAGCAAGAAGGCATAGATTAATGATTAAAAAGGAAAGATTAGTGCTGAATGGCGAAGCACAAGCTCATCTTGATGGCTCCTTCTTAAATCTTTAACACTAATAGCAATCTTTCCTTTTTCCTACAAAACTCATTTAGCTATGAAGCTCACAAGACAAAAAGCCCTGTATGCCTCACAGCATAGAGGCAGAGCAAGACTAAAAGTGGAACGAACACGTCTTCCTCCATAGATCAGAGTGAAAAATATTATTAAGCCAGACAATAGCTCTGGAAATGAAAAATGAAAAGCAATCCCCTATCACCACATACCTCAGAGCACGAGTTTGGAGATCATATGCTGAAAACCAGTTTCTGAGAAAGTGTCAGCATGCTCTATTTTTGTTGGCACAACCAGCAGTGCTCTAGTTCTGAAAACCAGGTCAATGCTGCTTTTGTACCTACATGCAGATGCTTGAAATCAGATACCTGTATTTTATAACTTCTGTTTTACTATACAATGTTTATGGTTTGTCCGAGTATTTGAGTCACTGAAACAGACAAGCACTAATAATTACCCTGAAATTAAAGACTAGACATGAAAAATTGGATCAAGACTTTTTTGCTGAGCAAAAGTAAATTAAAATCATGTATGAAATTTCCTTTCATCTAAGTTTAATTATCTAATAAATCAAGCATAGCCAAAACTAGCAGGCTCCACATCCCCAGATGGCATACTGTTCCATTCCAAATGAAGGCAGGAATGACTCTCTGCAGGTGTCTATACATTCCCCTTGCCCAGAGAGTAGTCTAGGCAACTGGCTTCAGACAGATACTAGCTTTCACATTGTTAAAGGTTAGGGGAGACTTTCCAATTTGTATAAATTTAAGAGTCAATGCCATAAAAAACTCACCAGTTGAACTCAGAGGGAAAGAAGCACAACAGTGCTTGAGTAGAAGAAATAATCCAAAACCTTTTTATGATCCTGTGTTTCTGCAGAAAAGTCACTTTGAAACATTAAAAACAGTAAGTTATGAAATAGGAGGTACAGTTCCTAGTCTGTTGTGATTACTGAAGCTAACTACTTAAAATAGTCATCTTGCTTAGGCTGTGAATTGTACACTTAATAGATGCATTTACATGAATCAGTACAGGCAGAAGTCTCACATTTTACAACACTGATCTCTCCGGGGCTTCCATACAGCGTTAACGGTAGTAAGCTCAGTATTTTAATAAGAAAAAGAAAGACTTCAGAAAACCTTTGACCTGTATATTAAATATAGAATATTAGATAAAATTTTGTGAACTATTTTTGCATAGGTAAAGAATGCTGAGACTACAATACAGGAGAATATTTTAGAAAATGTCTCATATATGCTTTGATCTATTCAGTCAACTATTTTTAAATTATTGTATTATGCTTACAACAGATTATCAGGAGATAAATATTTTTCTTAATGTCTGACTTCTGCTGGGAAAAAACCCAAACACACAAAGCTACATCTTCACTAACTCGTCATCAGGGACATCCCAAACATTCATACATGCACATCAAAAGAAAATCAGAGAAGATGCATTGTTTTCAAGCTTCTGGGATGAAATTATAATACACTTCATATACAATAAAATTACTGAATTAATTTCCTTTCCCAAAACATAAAGATCACTTCAGCTTTCTGCGTCTTTCTCATCATGATCCAGCTGTGCAGGCTTCTCTAGTGCTGAGGAAATAAACACATAATTGTTTAGGCTGGAGAAGACCTCTAAGATCATCAAGTCCAACTGTTAACCCAGCAGAGCAAAGTTCACCACTAAATTGTGCTCCTACGTGCCACATCTACAGGTCTTTTAAATACCTCCAGGGATGGTGATTCAACCTCTTCCCTGGGAAGCCTGTTCCAATGCTTAACAACCCCTTCAGTGAAGAAATTTTTCCTCATTTCCAATCTAAACCTTCCCTGGAGCAACTTGAGGCCATTTCCTCTTGTTCTACTGCTTGTTAGTTGGGAGAAGATACTGACTTGCTACAATTGCCTTTCAGGCAGATGTAGAGAGCAGTAAAGTCCCCTCTGAGCCTCCTTTTCTCCAGGCTAAACAAACCCAGACCCACAGGCACTCCTCACACAGTCCTCGCTCCTCGACTTGTGCTCCAGACCCTTCACCAGCTTTGTTGCCCTCTCTGGACTTGCTCCCGCGCCTCAATGTCTTTCTTGTAGTGAGGGGCCCAGAACTGGATTCGAGGTGTGCCCTCACCAGTGCTGAGCACAGGGGAGACAGTCACTGCCCTGGTCCTGCTGGCCACACCATTGCTGACACAGGCCAGAATGCCATGGGCCTTCCTGGCCACCTGGGCACACTGGTGGTTAATGTTCAGCTGCTGTTGACCACACTCCCAACAGTTTCTCTTCTTGTTGAAAAGTGAACTTTAACCACACCAGTGTGTCTCCATCCAGAAAACATTTAACCCTGGTTTTACTGGTCCAGCAGCCCCTCATTTACATGGCTAAAGAAAACTCACTCAAATTACAGAGAAACAAATACACAAAGAAAAGCCCACCTTTGCAGGAACAAGACCAAGATAACAAGAAATAATTTCCAATTAAAAAAAAAATGAAGAAACAAAGGAAATTGGGGTAAAAGCAGCATTCTGAAATTCCTACATAGATGTTCAGAGATACTTTTTTTGCCAGATGTAATCCAGGAATTCCAGATCAAAATAGATAACTTGTAGTATACCCACACACTTCCAACTATTCTCCCTACTCTATGAATTCCCAGTGCAGATTACTGCACTCAAATGTGCTTTTAAGTGATACATTAAATTAGGAGTCTCATACCTTTTTAGAAAACATAGGTCAATTTACCGGTAAAGCCCTCTGGCCATTAGTATTTCCTTTTTAGTATTTCCCATCAACAAGTCAAATGCAAACATTTTAAGCTTCATTAGTCTTCAGCAATCCCAAATGCCAGTTTCTTGATTACCTACTGGGTTGTTGTATACTACTCCATCTCTTAAGCTGTAAGGGGGATTACAGTATTATAAAATCGCTTAGAACTTGCATCATAAACTGAACCATTCGCACCATCTGTTATAAAAGAGCGAATTGTTCTCCCTGCTGAAGAAAAGATTGAGGTTAATCCGCTTTCCCAGTGCTGTGCAGCAAGTCAGAAGAGCAGGCTACACTAAAATGCTGAAATCTATAGTTGTCCATTTCATGACAATTCTATACTATCTTTTCAACAACGTGGATGCACGGCTACCCTCGTACATATCCTAAAAATTCTAGGACTATTCTAGTTCTTGAGACTGCAAATAACTTTTTTTTTCACATTTGTATATTATTAGCTATAACACTACTACTGCAGTGCCCACATAGTTCAGCTGGAGGATCCAGCCTCTGCATGAGATATTTAAGACAGTTATTTCAAGTGCTTCAGGTCAATAAGCCAATACTACTGCACTCTTGTAAATGAGGCCAGGATTTCTCATGAGGCTTTACCAATAACTTCAGAAATATTAAATTATTCCTTTCACCCTCTTTGTCTTACCTAACACCATAGATCCCATTAAAAAAAAAGGAAAAAATGTTCATTTTGTTCTAGGAGACTTTATGCAAATAAAACTCTGAACACAGATTCAGCTGGAAAATGAAACTCCTTCTACCTACATTGCCATCTTACAGTTTGTAGAATGGAACAATTAAAATTTTGAAATAAATTCATTTTCATAGCAAAATTAAAAACAGCAAGCTCATAATACAAGGCGTAAAATAGCTTTAAACGGGTGTATTTTATTTTCTCATTTAATTATTATCTTATGCATGTATTTTGACAGGGTGTTTAGGCCGAACTTCTCCTTCTCTCCCATCATGGCTCAGTTTCTGATAATGATGACTGAGGTCATGAATGCAAGGTTAGAAAGCAACAGTAAGACCCCTCCTGCAAGAAAGTGTCATATTTGAGCTCAAACAAAAATATCTAAAAACATGAAAAGAAGTACAGAAGAACAGAGTGAAGATAACAGGTAAAAACGTTGCCTACGATCCAGTGCAATGCAGAGTGGAAACTCCTTTTGAGTAGTTCCAGGCAGGTGCTCTGGTAGCCAGATACTATGACGAAAGAGGAAAAGAAGCATCTTGCAGACAAAGAAGAAACAGTATGGGCTCAGGCCTGCCTATCCATTTCCACAAGATTTGGAAATACTACACATACTTGGCTTCCATAACAAGAGCTCTTAAGCTAGTTTGTATGATATGACAAAGTTATTTATTATTTACAATGTAAGATTCATTGGTGAAGAAATTTTGCAAATAAGAGTAAAAAATTCTAAATATTTCATTGGTCAGAAGAGTTCAAGGAAAAAAAATTTGCAATTCTGCACTAAATTATCAGAGAAAACAAAGCTTTACAGTTTTTCTTTTAACGAATGAAGAAATAAATTCTAGCTAAGTTACTCTAAGACTGCAGTATGCATTTTTGGTATGATGACAAAAACAAGAGCTAATGAAAATATTTTATTTTTAATTACAGGCATAGGGAAAAAAAAAAGCAAAGTCAAGCTTAGAGAAGTAAACCTCTCATTTTCTCACCTGTGCACTGCTCCCAGTAGATACATTATTTAAGATCTACCTGCCCTACCATAAGAAAACCAGATGTAACCTTACCCATGTCACAGATACATACAAACAACTCTACCAAGACTCCAGTGCAAGCTTCAAGGACAGTAGTATCCAGAACGCATCGCTTCTGAAAAAGTACAAAGCCACTTTAAAATCTTGCTCTTTACTGTGGCTGCATATTCAGTTTGTCCCTCAGAGGAACACGCACACACCATCAGGTGATGATAGAATGCACAGCTGTAATGCTGTTTACAGTGACTCTACATGAATCAAACCATGGCTTTATCCAAGTGTGACAGAATTCCTATGAGATAGAAGCAGCTCAGTGAACCATCACACTCTTCTAATGAGTAAACACCTTTCTGTCTCTCCTAATCTCTACAATAAACACCAATCAGTAATTCTAGGCTCTCCTCTTCACTCAGTATGACACCTAATTCTGAAAAGATAACTGTGATTATTTTGACAGAAAAAAAAAGATGATGCAAAACAAATGACTAGCATCAGCCTTCCTGTAGAATCAAGCCAGAATGTTCCCATATTGTAAACAAAAGCTTTTTTCTAGTCTAAACTCACATCTGGCTACATTCCAAGTTTCTAACATATAAACTCTATCTTGAAAAACCATTCTGTTTTTCTCCACCACACTTACCTAATTTTGAACAAACACTACTCAGGGCTAAAAAAAAAGTAAATCAATTATCTGGGTATACAAAAATGCAGACTGAAACTGTGCAGATTTAACACTCCTGGTTTAACAGAATTATAGTAATGTGCAACATTCTGTCTCACTGTGCGGCTTATGAAGTATTTTAATATCTTGGTTTCATGAAGTTTAAAAAAACCAAGACAAAATGTTTAACTTTTAAATTTTATGATGCTCACAAGATCTCAGTACTGAACTGTTTGCTCTAAAAGGTTCCTTACTTATTAAGCTTCTAAGACAATGTTGATGAGCAGAAGAAGTATGTGTCTGTAACAAAATTTATCAGGTTTTAGTAATAACGCACGAATCACATTATCACCATTAAAAAGAAAAAAAAAATTGACAGTTTTCCCAGATTGAAGTTACTGTAAAATTCGACAGAAACCAACTCTCTCCTACTGCAGCAGTATAGAAAAGAAAAAAAAAAAAAATCAAACATGCCCAGTATCCAGAACTAGGGTCTAGCATTTTATTTCTTTGATAAATTCTTTTAAGCATTAACTTGACATTTGGATACAGCTATAAGACTTAATTATATCCAAATTACTGAGACTTTGTCAGTGTTTAATGGTAAACAAGAAGCTAGAAGATTTTGTTAGGTGGTACATCCCCTTTAATGATAAAGCTAAACATGTTCCCTCAGTAGTGACAATTCTTAATTAAAAAAACACCTTAGGACAGTGAAGAAAACTTCTTAAACCAGCTATACAATTCACTGTAACATGGTTACCACAGTACTTATGAAGTCTAAACATTTTTTCCCTTCCTTAAAAAAAGAAAAAAAAAGAAAGAAAGATGCTAGGGGGGCGAAAGAGTATATGTTACTCAGATTATTTGACTGCATATTACAGAATGAATAATTTTGCCTATTGCTCATTTTAATGTTGAGTTATTCCTCCAGTGAAATTAATGCTTCCTGGTTAAAGTACTTCCCCTATTTAAATTCTGCCCATCTGTAGGGAATTCAGAAAGATTTTTCATCCTTCTCTAGAGGACCTGAGAACAGAGGCATTTTTCTTCCCACTTATTTTAAAAATTGCAGGTGTTTATGATCTGATTTATCACCAAAAAAGCAGCCACAAAAGCAAACTCCTTTAAAGAGTACCACACAAGTTAGAACTACATAACATAGCTGGAAGCTATTTCAATCCCTTCGACCTTGTGTTCACTGGAGGAAATAAAAACAAATAAAAAACCCTCTGTGCTCAAGCAACTCAATCCAAGGTAACATCCTATGGAAAACAAAGTAGCTTTTGCTCATTTAGGATAAAATGAATGGGCTCATCTGAATCAAGCGAACACCAGAGCTTCACCTTCAAACCTTTTCAGGAGTAAGTGAGAAATCACTACAGCACAAGCGCACAAAGTACCAACAAGGTACCTCCCATCCAAAGGTACACACTACGGATTCAGCTGGTTTGCAACCATATTCTGCACCTTTCAGATCAAGGAACTGGGGCAGTGAGCGAATTGACACTTTCCAAGAAATGGATAATCAACAAGAAATATTGGAATCCTGGACTCCAAAGGTTGCCTAGTATGGCAAATTGACATGGATAGATGTGAAAACCAAATGACCAATTATTTCGCATGCTGTTTTTCATAATTCATTTCCCGTCTCATTGCTTCTGCTTTTGTTACAGGATTAATTAAAGCCTAGGACAAGGCCTCTTCTGAAGCAATGGCAGCACTTTTTCCTTCCTTGTGTTAGGTAATACGCCTTACCAACTTTGCCTCCTGTTCCTCTCAAGAAGCCGCTGTCTTCCCCTGTCTGGAAGCTCACAAATAAATCACTGCTTCTCTCAGGCTATTTAAATTGCCAGTATTTCACTCCAGCAGAAACTGAAATTATCATCTCTACTAGACATGATACGTATTATCATCATTTATTTATTCCATATCACAAAAATCACAGGTTAGCAAAGACAAACAAAAATTAATACCCCATCATTGGGGGTAATGAGGATTTTTAATTTTTTTTCTTTTTAATTCAACAACACTTAGATTTTACATTTTGGGTTTTTAAAAATCTTTAAAGAAGAGAAGCACTGATTACTCTGAAGTCAGCTGACCAGGGACTCACAGCCAGCACTCAGGAGATCAGGTGTTCTGGTTAAGTGTGCACCAGATGAAAAATGCTTAATTCATAGTCCAAACACCACCGCCAGCTCATCAGCCCTCTCAGGTAAAAGATTGCCCTGAAGGACACATCCACTTTACATTACAGTTCATTAAGTAAGATTGTCTGTATTTCAAAGATAGGAAAGAAGGGGAAAAAAACCCCAAAGAAGTAGTCTTTCCAAGACATCTTTCCTAACTATAAAAATACCCTATGTTAACATACACATACTCATCCTTCCACTGGATTGTGTTTGAGATGCAGTCCCAAACTACACCCGAAGGCTTTGTGTCACACTTGATTCTTGAAATGAGTAACATCTGTATGAATGCAGCAGTCCACTGATATTTTTTGGTAGCAGAATCAAAACCTTTATCTTCTATGAAATCAAGCTCAAATTCATAGATTTTCAAGAAAGTGAAACCATACAAATGAATTACTGGGGCCATAAAAGTATTACATTCTCTTTATAAAAGACATTATTTTTTTAAACCAGTTCAAAAGCTAATCACAATCTGCTGGAATAGCACTGGGTGAAAAAGAGGGGCTGGGTTTTGTTCAGATAAGACACAGGAAAAGCTTTTATTCCACTGGAGCATTACGTTACAATCATTATCATGTGCTTACCAGAAAACCAAAATACTCCTCACAATAATGAGCACCTACAGTCTCCTTTTACTTAATTTTGTTGTGGTGGAGAGGTAAATATACATACTAGACTTTCTGAAAATAAATCCTCGACGTGCTACTAACAGAGAATAGTCTGTATTAATTATGAGATGAAGCGTTATATACTAAGAGTTACAGATGCTTCATGATACAAGTCTTACAACTTTAAAGAGGTGGGAACAAACCACTACAGAAATGCATGTATGGGATATAATCTAACGAGTTCTTTTGGAATTTATTTGGGCATACAGGTGTCAGTCACCTGAAACCATTTTAGAAGTTCACATTTTGAAATACTGTTTCAGTTTTACTTCCCCTCCCATGAACAGTATTAATGCTATGGGGACTTTTTTTTCCCTTTTAAAGTGCTTTAGGATGGCGTCAGAAAGTACTTTAAATTTTAAGAGTGCCTCCTGTGCATCCCTGTCTCACATGTCTAAGAGGAAATATTGTCAGTCAAGTCTGACTTAGCAGCCATACAGGTCATGAAAGCAGTTGCATAACCAAACAGCGCGGACAGCCTTTGTAGTCAAAAGATAATGCAGTGCTGCAGGTCTGAAAACAACAAAGCAAGGGAGGTGTGTTCAAAATCACAGCTGAAGGAGAACAGAAACATCTACATACTTTAATCTTGGAAAAACATTTAAGACACTGAATATCCCTCTCTACCTTCATAAAGACAAAATTGGGAATGACTGCCTGTTTTGTTTTGCTGCTCCAGTAGTTATAAATGCCACGTCTCAGGCACCGCTGCTGCTGCTTTGTTGCTGTGAAGTGACAGCTGAGAAAAATGATGATACTAGAGATATGTGTTACGAATATACAAATAGGTGAGAGACAACTGATTCCTGCAGACAAGAGTCTAGACATTTCATTTAATAAGTGCTTCTCCCTTTCCCTAAACCCAGCAACCCACCAAACACACAGCCTTACCAAATACAATGTGCTTCTGGAACTCTACTGGTAAATAATGGTGCAGACATTATTACAGCCTAAATATACTCAACAGTTTCAGCAGCAGCATTGATCTCACTGTCATAAAAGAGACTAGTCCGAGGTTTCTGAGCCTACCGGGATGCTGAATAGCCACCTCCAGACAGTCCTGCTTTGTGTGCACAGAATAAATTGATCTATTGACAATGTCGTATTTGTTACCTTTTTAACAAGAAATCCTAGTGAAAAAATGTAGTGAAAGAGAAAACATAACTACCATACAATATATAAAGAGTAACTTTCTTGAGAAGTTGAACATTAGTTCTAAAACTCTGTATTAGAGTTTCTGAACAATGCTGGAGTTTGATTATGTTGACACAGACACCTGCTATCCTGTCATGCAACAAAGGAAAAGGGTTTAAGCTATGTAAGAGAGAGGAAAAAAAAATCCTTTTTTCCCCCTCTTTTAAACACAGTTCAAAGCCAATCTCCAATTAAACCTGTATATTACCAAGTCACTTATTTAATTCATACCCAAAGGACATGGCTTCATATCCATAAAGAACATATTCTTCTATTGTGTTGACATTGAACTAAACTGAAAAAAAAAAAGCAGGTCACTGAAACAAAAATAGAGTATCAAAAGTATGTTCATAGCATCAATGCACCATTCTGGCAGTTGGACAGTGACAAAAACTAGAGTGGTTTGGTCTTTTTGATTCCTTTCTGGGGCTTCAGGGTAGGTCCTCCCTGCCATACATCCCAATACAATTGTTTCAATTGCTCTTAAGAAAATGAAAGGATCTCAGTGATGGATAAATTTAAGCTTACCATTTCCAGCCATTTCAGTTTTTATTATATTTCTATGGACTTTCTAATAGTCCACTTCAATACCAATGTAGTCTTTTTTTTAGCATCTTTCCAAGTTAATAAAAAGCACAAAATTACAAAACTAAAAATGCTATAGCTTATACAATGGCGTATTAGAGGAGGCTGAACTATTCAAAGTGAAAGCAAGGACTTGTCAACAGTACAGTGCATTCAATAATGACATCATATGCCACACTGAGTCTTTAAGAGTCCTACCTCCACTGGAGAGCACAGGTACACTATACTCAGAATAGCAACCTTGGTATGGCCATCGCAATAATAAGTACCTACAGATAATAAAGAATGCCACCCAATCTCAGAGCTCCCTTGTCTGCAAGCTCGTGAATGCCAAAAGGAACAATAGGAAGACCGTTTCTATTATGGTGTTCTCTATTATTAGGCCAGGTCTTGTTTCTACAACAGAAACCTTTTGTTTTTCATGTGTTTATAAGCACAACTAAGTTTCCTTCATTCCTGAGCAGCACAACTGATTTTATGACACACTGTGCTAACTAGGAAATATCAGAAGGAATGCATATACAAATAAAAGTACCCCAAGAAGATTTTGATATACAGACACAGAGCACCACACAGAAGGTTTACCACCTGGTTTATGCCTCAGTCAAAAGTTATTGCCACCACTAACAACCAACAATTAATGCCAATCAACTTGCATTAGCATAAAATTGTTTCTTGAGAACATTATAGAGCTTGGTTGATAAAAAGAAACAATTTTGATGTAGAATACTTACAGCATCTGAAAACATGTGACTTGATTTTACAGAAAGTTTTGATTAAAGAGCATCATATAAATTAAAAAGGCTTAAAAATGAGACATACAATAGAGCTCAAGGATACCATCTTAGTATGGTTGTACCTTTTCTGCAGCAGCACACGAACCATCTCAAAACACTGTACTTGTTCATCAGAATATGCAGCTCTTGATGATTTTGAAGAAAAATAAAATAATTTCAAAAAAAAGCCTGTGGTGCTCAAGCAACAATAAATTCTGAAGAAACCAAGGTGCTGATGCAGAGGTACCACATCTATTACTGACCACATACAACTAAGACAAATTTTCCAGAACAACCATGTGAAATGGAAATGTACCTACAAATGGTCACAAAGGTCAGGTGACAGAATGGTGGAATCACTGTCCTCAGAAGCAGTAACTCAAAATAAGAGATCTGGATACTGACTAATAAAGATTTGGATATTATTCCTTGGACACCATGGAAATACTGTACTTTACCTGGCAAACAAAGGAATCTGGAGAAGACAGAAAGCAAAATTACTTTGCCTCTGATACTGATAAGACTAGTACTGCAAAGGCAAAGGAAATGTAGCATTCCCCACTTCAAGAGCAATGCTGGAAAAATACGAAATGCTAGAAGAAAAACACCCAACATACTGGGGGTTTTTTGACTGAAGAATCACAGTGACATAGTAAAGAAACCTTTATTTTCTACCAAGAAGAAAATTAAAGGTCAATCTGATTAAAGTATACAAAAGGGAGACATCAAAGGGAAAAGAAAGGTCTTAAATTTAAGGACGCAAACAATAATAATGAATGACAAGAAACTGATGATGGCCAAATGTAAAACAGATAGTTTTTCTTTTCTTAAATGGCATGATTTATGCTTGAAAGAAGGTATTAAGGGTCACCATTTTTGCAACTTACATACATGAAAGCATAATTTTCATCAATTGTTTGGGGGGTTTTTGGGCTTTTTTTAAAGAAAATACACTACCAGCTCAAACTTTTAAGAGACGAGAACTGAAAACATAATGGAATTCATGTCAGTGTTAAGAAAACTTGAGGGGTTTTCTGGCTTTAAAACCTGGTATGTTTAGAAATATTCAATACAAAAAAAGTACTACTACCTGCAAAATAATCTTTTCTGTGCATAAAGTGTTCTATGCAAAACACCCATTTTCAAAACTTATGTGTAGTACTTTCACAAGTGCAAATGTCATTCGGCAATCTTTGTAGTTTTACTGTAATAGCAAAGGAACGTTCCTTCATTTGATGAGCTGAAAGTGCCTCAACAGATCAGCACATTGGTACTAACTAAAGAATTACCAAATATATAAGTCTATGTTCTCTTTACTTCAAAGTGAAAAATGAAAAGAAGGCAAGATATAAGAACAATAACATAATAAACTCTTAGAAATCAGACTGCTTATGTTTCAAAAGACATAAATCATCTAATTAACATTGAAATAAATTGTCTCTTCTCTGACATGAGCAGTGAGAACAGACTGAAAATTATGGCAGCTGAAATGAACCACTGGGATAAGAACAAAATGAACAATCAGGCCAAGAATTCAAAGGCTCTCCTCGTAAATTACTCCAAAATAAGTTCAGCATTTCGCTTATGTTTTATATCAATTTTTCAGTAAGACACAGGACCTAGAAATCCTGTTACCACAAAAGAAGTCTGATGACACAGAATTTTGTTTGCTGCTTAGAGAAGAAAAACAGCAGACCCTGTGCTGCATCCATTTGTGAAAAGTCAGTTCTTCACAAGAGCATTTTCAATCAATCTCTAGAAGGTTGTAAGGCCAAACAGATTTATTTTGAAATAGGCAGCTCCTGAGTAATGGAAGTGGTGGGATTTTTTTGTTGTCCATTTTTGCTTCTCCTTATCACCTTCTAAAAGGAACCAAGCTTTTCAATGTATTTGAAAAGAAGAACTTCAAAGAAACACCATCAAATCTGCAGAGAGCTCTCAGGCAGAAGATAAAACACTTCCTATAATGAACTGTGAACTCGAGCACAGGTAGCTCACCTTCGCTGCAAGGGCTCAATACAAAGACAAAGCAACAAAAGAAGACAAATGGATCAAACCACTGAAGATTATGTCTATCTGCAGCACATACCATATAGCCCTTTTAAAATGCAGTTACCTTGGAGGAGCTTAGAAAATGGCCTAAATTAAAATTCTACCACTTCATATAACATTAATATACATTTTAAAAAATAAATAAATGAAGGATTGCTTATATGGGATTTAAGGGAGTTAACACAAGAAGCTAATTAATCTATCACACAGTTTTACGTTGCTAATAGGCTGCTGTATAATAAATATTCAGTTGTACCCTGAAGTAACTTTAGCAAGCCAAGGGATTCAACACTTCTCAATATTCTTCTGAACTTCAGTTAGTAAAATACGCAATAACGGAACTTTTCAAGGAGGAGGAAAATATGAGTGGATAAGCACCTCTAATGTGGATATGCACCTGTGCTGCTCTGAAAGGCATGAGATTAACACAATATCCTTTCTTTTCTCAGTTCCTAAATTATGAGATATTTTATACTCCCATTCTAAGATTAACTGGAAAGCAGATGAAGCTATCTGCCTAGGAGATCTGAAGCAATATAATGGAATTTTAACTAGTTCCCTACTTTGGAATGAGAGCAACTCATGAGACACACACAAATGTGTTTCAATATGCAATCAGAATGGAAAAAGAACAAAAGTGAAAAGGAATTATCTACAAGAATTCAGGTGGTATTCCAAGCAGCTACAATTTGTGAAGACATTTTATTTTTAACTTGAGTAATCTGACTTTGTTTTCATAGATGAAGGGAAGATTCTGACAGCAGTCAAAAACAGGAAATAAAGCATATGTGAATGAAAATGGTAATCTGCTGCTTCCATGAACAGCTTATTTTGGAGACAGAAATTTTTTATGAAAGACTTCGAATTTGCATAAAGCCATCCAGGACCCTCCTTAAAATGCCTATGAGAGATGGAGTTATCTTTTCCTTTCAGAAGTAGAGGATAACTTTCAATAATTCATTCTGGTCTATATTAAAAATGGCATCACACAACCCTAAAAGAATTGCCATATCTACTTTGAAAACAAGAAAGTAACTAGCAACAACCTTCGTGTCAGTAAATAATTAACACAAGAACAGTTTCAGCCTTTCTCTTCCATTTTTCTTGGTTTAGTGGAAGAAGAATAACTCAAACAGCATAAAAGTATCTGACACATGAAGAGTCACAGTATCCCTATGAGGTAAGTAAAGATAATTGCCCAGTGAGAGAATTAAGCCACAGAGGTAAGTCTCTCACTCTGGGCACCATGGACTGCTGCATTTTCAGGTTCATGGCATTCTGTGCTAGTCCTCATCCACACTTCGCTCAGAACTCAAGAACACTTTCATGGAATAAATCAGTCATAGAAACAACATTGTAAAAGAGATACACACAAGATGATTCAACATCTGGAACTGTTCAATCCTTTGGAGATACTTTTATTGCACAATTCCAGAGGTTGGCCTATGTAATCATTAAGTACTATTTAGACAAGACAAGCAGCATTCCCTTTCCATATGGATTAGGACCCAGTCTTCATTTTCTTACACAGCTACAAAAAGTTGTAGATGATCTGTTCATTTTTTTCTTGTAAGTATTTTCCATTTATTCATTAATTCTGCCTGTGAACGATTTGAGGTTGCATTGTTACCATTTCATAAAATATAACAATCAGCACTGCAGGAAATTAATCTAATGCACGCATAAACTACGTGTTGCAGATCCCAAACAGTTTACACAGGACTATCTGGATCATAAAGATGCACTGAAGTCACAGAACATAAGACCTTCTAGTATTTTCTGTTCTAGTTCCTTCTAAGAAACCACCAATCTGCAAATATGGATGTGGAATTGCTCTTGTTTAGATAAACTTCTAATTAATTGTTTTCCCTTGGCTAATTAAACTACTGTCTATGCTGTACTGCATCTGTGGCCTATATAAAGATCTTGGTACTGAGCTTTCTAGTAACCATTTATCTTCTCTTTTCAGCCATGAACTTATGTATGGGTTTCTTAAGACCTGACTTAGGCAAGTCTTACCAAAAAAACAAAACAAAAAAAGAACTGTTGCCTTTCAGCATCCCCTACAACCAACATAACCTATCACATTCTACTAGCCACCAAAGTCTAGGAGAATATATGCAAGGGCATTTAATTTAGCTATTCATCTATACTTCAAATGCCACTTAGCACTGCAGAGTTGTACAGGAATTTAAATGTGTACGTCTCAACAGTCTAATCTGCATACAAGGAATCAAACAAAGCCCTTTTTTTCTGTTGAAGTACCGTGTTTTCATGTAGGGTAATCCATATATTTTATGGATATGAATTTTTATGTATTCTAATAGGGAGTAGTTTTATGAATACTCCCTATTCCTTCTTTAAAACTTACCACAAAACTTAAGGTGAACCTTCCTATGGATAACTTCCTTAAATTCATAGGTAACAATAAATAAATAGTAACACAAACAGATGCCTGACATAGATCATTCCGTATATAACCTTGATTTACGTATTTTCCTTTTCCAAACTTCTTAGCTATTATCTATCTTTAAACATCCTGTTTAACTATAGCACAAACTTTTTTTTAGATTGAAATAGGTATGAACTCACTGTAAGTAGCACCATGCAGAAATGCTGAATATATGTAATTCTTACTGTACTGCTGGGTGATACAATGATTACCCATCTCTCAGGTACAAGCCCTAGGTACAGCCTTCCAGCACCACACATGAACAGGAATATCTGTGCATGTTCACTCACTGTACTCATTTTAACCCCAAGAATCTGATAAATTTAGAATGGGAAAAGCTATTGAAAAGTTAATTTTTCAAGTGCTAAGGGTAATCATTCAGGTTTTAAAACTGTATTTGTGTGTGCACGGGACAGAGATACTTGAATCTTTGCAAAGACTGTCAGGCTCAAGCCTGGTCTACTTTTGAAAGCAGAGCATGATCCATTAAAAAAATCCATTAAGCTCTTGTCACATCCATTAGTCACTTCCTCCTACCAAAATAAGACCCATCTGTAAATCAACAGTTTGGTAAAGGAGTAACATTAAAGTGGGTAAATGCATTTGATTCTATTGACTTTTATTAAAATTAACTCAATTTCTACTAAGCTCTCAAACAGCCTTACAGTACCATCATTTAAATTGTCCTTCTTCTATTGTTAGCCAGGAGAGGTGACAGAGTTTTAAAAACAAAAAGAAGATAATCTTCTTAAACAGGATGAAGCAATCATACTTAACTGTAAAATAACCATGCAGCTGTTAATAAGGCATAAGTTCATTCTTATGCCTAATTACTTTATATTTTAATAAGTATTGTAGTGTATTTATATAACAACATTAAATCATTTGACCTTAAGCTATAGATACACATCTTGCAATAAATTTTTCTTGAATTAATGCATAGGCAGTTAAAGAAAACAGCCATCATCATCTGCAAAGACAAAACTTAGGTGAAGTCCATCAAAGCATCATTCCAACATACAAAATTAGGTCTAAACTGCATTTGTCATTACTGAGACTCAAGTTTTATTGCTGTTTTGGTAAAAAAGTCAAACTAAAAAAATTCTCATCTGTCAGTTCAGCAGTTTCCTAGTAGTTGAAATCAACCAAATACATAATAAAGGCAGAAAAGTTCCAGGCCGACAGTGCAGGCTGTGTTATGTAAGAAGCATATAAACACTTCCACAACTTAAAATACTCAAATATTTTTAATGTCGTTCAACTTCCTCTCTGGCTAGTTCCTTTTTCAAAACAAAACCCCAAACATGGCACGTAGAAGCAAAGAACACTAAGTAGACAAGCAAATTGAAACGTTATTGTTCTATGCAGAAAGGAAAGAAACATTGAACTAACAAATTTGCAGGGTTTTATTTCTGAAAACTACTACTGTTTGACAGGTAACCTGCAGAGTGAGTGATTTCAAGACACTGGCCCCTCCATTGTTCACAAAACAGACTCCAAACAATTCATTTTGCTCTCTCTTCCTCCAAATATCACCTAAGAGTCTTGCCTGACATCCTGTCCATGTTTACTTGAGCAGCAGATGCCATGAATGCATCATTCAGACCTTAATGCTTAGCTTCCAAAGGAAGAAAGCAGTACAGTTCTGAAGCCAAAAAATCACTCAATAAAGTTCTGGAGCAAAAATCACCTGAAAAGTCATGCATATACAAAGCTGAGCTTTAAAGAAGTACATACGAGTAGTCTGAATTATGTCCCACTTGTAAATATATCATGTAGAAAGCCTGTACAATAGTAGTATATTTGCCAAAAAAAAAGTAATTAATGCACTCTAAAGCAGTAGGTCATGCCACACTGCAAGTTGTTTCTTTTTGCTATTCACCATGGACAGCATAAGCTACAACTCCAAAAGCTCATTCTATTTTATTTTTCACTAGACACTCAGCTACATCCCTGGCAATACTACAGGAATTGCCAGCACGGCTGTTGCAGAGCCCTGATAACTACAAGACCCCTCGCTGTAACACTCCTGTGCAGAGTAGAGCAAGTGTAACCAGAAGAATCTAATGCTAAGAAAGCAGTACATAAAATCTATCTCTATGGATTTAATGAAGGCAAGGGACTTTGGCCCTTCTGGATACTCAGAAGGAAGAGAAAGGCATGAAGTGTTTATCCCAACGGCCTGGGAAAACACCATTTGATCTGAAGGACAGAGTTTTGTCTCTTCGAATGAATTCAGATAAGGTCTGAGGGCTAAGACATACAAGCACTGTATAGAGAAATAGCCACAAAAACAAAGGCAGCTGTCACTTGGACAACTAGGGAGGAAGGCAAGTAAAGCAGGGTTTGAAGTTCAACTCCACCATGAAAGGAAGAACAAAACACAGAACTTCAATAAAAATCATGAAACACCATTAGAGGGAGTAATTATCGTAAACAGAGTTTCGGTAAGAATAGACAAGCATGAAATTAATGTTAGGCTGTCTGCAAGGAAGGCAGCAATTCTTCATTTAGAAATTTTCAGTTTATAAATGAAAGCACCATAAATTTCTATACAACATTTTTACCTACCCTAAAATTAAATGTAGTTTAGGCAGCTGAATAAGAGGCTGAAGATTTCTTTTTGGAATTAATGTAAATTCTAATGTAATGTACTAATGTAAATTAAGTACTTATATGAGTGCAAGTTTTAGCAGCATCAGCCGACTTTCCAGGCTTTGCAGAAGGTCATCATGTTTCTGGCTAAAGAATATTTTATGGCACTCTCTTCAGCCCGAGCAAAAGCTTAGCAACACACCTCTCTCTCTTCACTGCACACCCAAGAAAGCCATGTGTGTTCTAGCCTAACTCTGCACTATGGACTACAGAGATTGCAGGATCAGGTACAGGAGAAATGATCTAATGCATTCTAAAGGCAGTTCATTGTTTCTAACACTATTTACACGTGGATTTTTCAAAACCAAACCAAGGCTCCTCATTAACTCCTATGTTCATGCTGCTACAAGTAGCAAGAGAAAAATCACAAGAACATCATTCATTACAGAGTAATACCAGGAGAGGAGTAACTCCACTGTAGTATCTATCATCTCCGTTCCTGTTCTTCTAGGCATAAGCGACCAAACATGGCCACACTAAGCATCTGTTCACCCTGTGTAGGTCAGGTTTTCTTTATCACTATCTAGTATTTTTGGAAGTTTCTCCTTCCCTAAGATCATTGTCAAACTACAGGAGAAATATATACTGTTAGGTAGACATCTGACAGTGTTCAGCACAATTTAATGCTTTCAAACGTTTGTACCAGTCACCTCTTTTATTAAATAAAAACTTCAAGATGTACAAAAGAATTATGTTATCACATGTAACCATAAATTGGTTTCTCTACTACTGAACATTCCTTCAGACAGACAAGTGGGAGAGACCACCAGAGGTTTTCCAAACACTAATTTGTAACTGTTCAAATCACTACTTGGCATTGTCTTCTAAAATTTTTTAGCATCCATTCCCCTACGCACATAAACATACCAAAAGAAGCAGTCAATGCACACTCGTATCCACATAACGATGCAATACAGAACACTTCTTGAGCAACTGCTCTAAGCACTTTGTGCAGCTTTTGTGACAACCTATTCTTGAATCAGCCCCTTTGACTTCATGAACAGGGTGGACAGCAACTGCAAGTTTGTCATTGACAAGGAACAGCAACAGAGCCATGCCAACGAAGTTCAAAAGTCAAGAAGAAGACACCAGAGACAGAAAATGGCTTGAAAGAGTTTTTTGAGATTTCAGGAGGTGCCTGACACATTTTGAGGAATTCAGAGCTAAATGTAAAAATTGCTAACCCCAAAACTTTTCAGAAAGATTTCCTACCCAATGCTTCTGCACACCATCCTACTCAGATCCTACCACCTCCAAGCAACCCCAGCCTTTCCTCAGAGAGCCTAAATTCTCTTCTGTCCTCAGATGCATCTCACTGTGCACATTATGCTTCTTCCCTTGTCATCAGGCCCTTTGCATCAGTGCTTAGGCTTTCCCAAACCCATAGTGCTCAGATTTTGCTCAATGCAACTGTCTGGGGAAGGGCAGCCACTCCTGCAGAAGCACAGTGGTGATTCCCCTGGCCTCCTGTCCTTCCCTCCAAATTCCTTCCTCTTTTGAGGCTGTTTCTGCTCACTGAAACAGGTGCAACTTTTAAGTTTTGTCTGCACAACTCTCCATGAAAAAACCCCACCTGGCCCTGCCTAGGACAATACACACTGAAGAAGTTAGTGCTGACAGCAGCATCAGACTGCAGATCATCCAGAAAACTTGTGGTGGAGAAGCTGTATCTTTGCCCTCACCTTCTGGATCTCCTCAAATCAGCCCTTCTTCCCTCACTCTGCCCATTTGACAGTGGTTTTAAAACTGAAAAATACGAAAGCTGCTTTTAGAAGGTTATGAAAATAAATGCTGTTGTGTTGCTGAGAACAGAACACAGAAACATCCAACATCCTGTCTCTGGAAGAAGGTGCTGAACAAAAGACAAGTGGATAACAATAGTTTCCCACGGCATAACTCTAAGCAAACTGCTTCCTCAGGACCACACATAGTAGAGGTTGTATCTGTATCTTTGGCTTAGTCTTTCCATTCATTAAACATTTTGAAAAATGTAACTGAAAACACATAAAATATTCCTTGCTGCCAGATCACTGCGAATCACTGCTAGAAGGAAGCTGACCAAATAAACTGTTTACATCAAAATGTTTCTTTAACCCTAAAATTTGCTCTATACATAGACAAAGTGCATCTCTGACTGTAGTATTCATCCTAATACCACCTTAAAAACCCCAAAATATATTTCAACTATTAGCAACTATTTCAAAAGAACTCTGACAGCACTGATTAAACCTAGCAACTCTTGTTTCATTATTAGGTTCCTTTAAAAATAGATGGACTTTCACAACAATGATTTTGTTCTGAAAGTATCTTCTAGCTGTTAAGAAGCTCAAACTGTGCTTCAATAAATAAATAAAGTAAATCTGAACTGCAGAGGAAGCTAAATTAACCCCACTGGGGTTCCCACCTCTGTTGTTATGCCAGTTTTGTTTTTGTTTGCTTGCATGTGATATAAATATTGAAACATTTGGCTCAAAGTACTCCTGAGTATACACAGGAGACTTGCAGAACCGGTTCAGTGTCAAGCAGAGGAAAAGGAGAGCAAATGACATCCTGTCTGCTTATATAATATTTTTTTCCAAAGTTTGCTTCCCACAGCTGGGATTTAAAATAGTATCTTAGCTGCATTATAAAAGCAGAGTATTTTCAGTTCACAAGAACCTTATTGTTTACCACAAGATGAGTATGTAACAGATAATCAGAAGAAATAAATTAATTGCCTTGTACCAAATTCTAAACCCATCATTACATATTTTCCCACATATTTTAACTCAAAAAGAGAAAACATGCCTGGAAATGGAAGATGAAACAGAACACGGGTCTTTGTCAGACCATTTATTTGGGCTTCGGCAATTTCCCCAAATGCTGAGATAATACCACAAAGTGTTACTACCTACTTCAACCCAAGTTTAAAACATTTTTCTTCACTTAAAATCCATTACTGGTTCAAAGGGTCAGCAGCTTCGTGTTACTGTATCGCAAGCCAGTGCATCCCTGTAACAGTGAAACAGGTCTTTTTCTGTGTGCAATATTTAAAAATTTGTCAGTATTGCGAGAAAAACTGTTTAAGTTCTCAGATAACTCATTTCAAGTCATTACAGACTCACTCTTCTCCATCGAGAAAAATCATTATTTTGCTTATTCTGGCATGACACCAATGTTATCACTGATCATAAAGAGATACCTGTTAAAGCTATTTTAAGTCAACTTTCTTTGAGTTTATTTCCCACAGCCCAAACATCCTGTCACTGGGGAAACATCTGTGGGCAGGAATGCAAATTATCAATTATATCTAGGGAGGCACAAAAGAAAAAAGAATTTGCCTTTGTTTTTCAAAAACTCTACAAATAAAATATTTCTGAAAACTGGTTTCACAGTTCTACTAGACTGAAACAGTTAGGGGTTGTTGTTTCATGCCAACATTTTCTCCTTTTAGTGTGTTCCATAAAACCCTCCAAAAGTTATCAGAATTCAAATACGTTTAAAAACTGAATGCTGATCTGGACTAAAATCCCCATCTCTCAAACAATACTTAGGAACTTCTAAAGCCCATCGAGTTCCTGAATATTTTTAAAATGCTAACACAGACAGAATTTAAATCTCTATGATAAACAAGCAAAAACTGTTTTGAGTTCTGAGTACCTTGGTAAATCAGCAGGGAGAAAGGGCAACTTCCAAAACAATGGAATGCATATTATAAATGTTTAGAGCTTGCCTAATCCAGAAGTGACACCAATAGGAGATAACATGTACATTCATATTACTAGGGTTATTTCAGTGTAATTCCTAGCCAATATTTTTATTTTGAGTACAAAAACAGATCAGGTTGCTTTGAAGGCCTGCTAGAATTTTAGTTCATGCAGCATAATGGTATAATTAATGCACCAAATAATGTACCATTTTAACTTCCTTCAGGCTGAAACTCAAACACAAAGAAAAAAAAAAACCCAAAAAAATCCTAAACAAAAACAAACAAACAACTAAAAATCCCAAACACACACAAAAAACCCCAAACAAAACCCTCCCCCACAAAACAACCTGAACAGGTCATCCAAAATTACAATGAGTCTGCTATCTCAAGTTTTGAGGTAGTGGCAGTTCTCTAGCAAAACTTTCTCTATTTCAATATTCTTTTTGGAGATACACGTAACAATTTGATTTATTAAAGCTATTTAAAAAGAAGCATTGTAACAAACTTAATCCTATGAACTGCTCTCACTTAACTATGTATTTTTACACATCTTGCATTTCCAAGTTATTCTGGAGAAAGAGCTATGAGGTAACTCTATCTGCAGGAAAAAATTAATCTCTACTGACCAAAGATTATGAACAACCCTGTGCAGTGGAACACTGTAAGCAAAGATAATTATGTCCTATTCCTGGATGTGCAAACTCTGTAACATAAACCCACGTTACTGTCTTGCTGATACGTATTCTAGCTATGTGCTGTGGACCATAGCTGTAAGTATATACAGTTAATTAGGAATATCCACAGGCATTCCAGGAAGGAGTCAAAGTTACTCGTGCAAGAGAAATAGTTAAAGAACAATGGCTACAACAAATTAACATATATGAAAATGCATTACAGAAAACAACCTAGAGACTCATTTTTTTCATATTAGAACACATTAAAAGTTAGTGTATGAAATAACAGACAAAAACTTCAAAAGCTTGTTAAAAAACTTCTTTTAAATTATCCTCTTTAGTACCCTCAAAAAGAACACGCTTCTACTGACAATGCATTAACTGTTTCTTTCAACCCTATTGTTGAGATGTTCTGTATTTGTGGAGGCAAACACCACTCAGAACAAGCACAGTAACGGATGCGCATTCTTCACTTAAAAAATTTTAAGCACAAAAAAAAAACTATCGAGTTAACATTCTTAAAATTAAAAAAACCCCCAAAAGATACCACTTTAAAAAATCCTTCCAGTTTATATTTTATGGAGATAACTCACACATGGACTATAAAATTATCTTTCCCATTCTAAACTCCATTTTCATAATTAGCTCTGTCCCATAAAGTGGCTCTTTAATCCCACTTGCTATATTTTCACTCTGCTAACAGGCTGTAAACATACTACCTTTCCTTTTTATTAACCTTGACTAATTAACCATCAGCTTGGAAATATATACATCTGCCTAACTTTTTTTTTTTTGGCAGTTTAAATAAACCAACATTAGTACGCTACTTTGGAATAATATCATTATTATGCAACCGAATTAAGAGTTTTAACATAATGCTCACCATTTTAAATGGGAAATGAAAGATTATCAGCTGGGGAAAAACAGCTTGAAAAACCATTCATATACAGAACTGTACAAACTTTTTTCCCTCTTTTGTTCACCACAAGCATGACCTATCTGCATAGAACCTTTCATAAACAGATTTCTACCGATCAATATCATCCTGATACTGAAAGCAGAACTACAGAATGCTTTAATGAGTGTGTATTAATTTGACCCAATATTTCAAGTATTTGCATTGAACACATGGAAGTTTCAACTCAAAAGTTATGATCAAAGTGCATCTTTAATAAATACATTGTCAAAGTGCCGCATACGAAGATCTGATGCAAAGTTACAAAATAACATTACATATGAAAAGGCGTTGTAATAAATTATTTCCATGTGACAGTAAACTTCAACTCTGAGGATTAATCTAGAAGATACATCAAATTCACTATCCTGCTTATGCCCGGCAACTCTCACTCATTAACATCATGCAAATCACCTGGACCATGCACTGAATATGCCTCACTTGATGGTAACTACACATTTTCTATGCATTTAAGCATTCTAGCCTTCTCCAGCTTTTTCTTATAGCAATTTTCTAAGAATATATGGAAATACTTTCAAGCTAGTTATTCCACGACAAACTTTACAGAATTTGAAGGTGACTGACACCTGATACATTTCAAATTAGATATGCAAGTATACATGATTTACAAAGACTCCTTCTGACTGATACAGATATAGGAGTACTCTCACAACAGATTAACAAGGATGTAGCTCCTGACAAAGAAGTGGAAAAACTTGAGAGGAAACATGCAGCGAGATCCAGAAAAACAGCAATCTGCCTAGAGACTTACTGCTAGGGGAAGTGAGCCAGAGCTACAAGTCAATAATGTTGATTACAACGGGCAGGGGGTCTGTTCTACAGAAGATGACAGGTTTTAGCTGAAGAAAACTGACCACATCCCAAATAAGACATTTATACATGTTCTGTTACGTAAGTTAGATAAATAAGGAATTTCAACTCCTCATTTTCCTTCCACCAATATGCAGACTATTGCTTAGCTCCGGTAAGAACAACCCAATCCCTCAACTCCTGCTTCCTAACTCATAAATACTGAAATTTGATTTTGGTTTAAACCAATTTTAAGAATACATTATCATGTATCAATTGATTATTTCTGTATAAAAAACAGATGCCCTTACAGTGAATATTCTCCTCTGCATGCACACAAGGAAGCGTATTGCAATTAATTGTCAAACTTTGGGATTATCCTATTCAAAAAGAGTTTAATTTTTTAACATTTCAGAAACACTTTAGTAGATTTCAGGTATTTGCAGCTAATATTCTATAATGAACCAGTTTCATCAAGCGACAGGGCACTTCACCAGGAAATAAAAACATCATGCAGGGACCAGGCAAATCAGTACCTTCATCTACAGTGTGTGAATCCTTCAAGCAGGAAAACCAATTATCAGGTAAAAATAGATCTGCACACAGCCAGGATGGCTTCAAGCTCACTGGGGGCTTGAATGTGCACTGACCAAAAAAACCTCCAAAAAGCACATGCACACACACAGAGTAGCAGAAGAGTTTATATAAAGTTAGGAAAGCACACATTTGGAAATGGCTGCCAATGCTCTTTGGTAAGCAGCAGGAGGCAATAACACTGGGATGAAAAAGCAGAAATACAAAAAAACCCTTTAAACAAAGGAACATTCCCCTCATATCTCAGACACAAGCGAAGTTTCCAAAGAATGCCCAGCATTCACGGCATCCAATGGTAAAAAGGCCTCTCCTGTGCAAAACAAAGGCAGTGTTCTGCTACATGTCTTCATAGACAGAGCTGAAACCTAGATTCAAATATGCACCAATACAGAGATTCAGAACCTGAAACCACATTCAAGGATTTCCAGAAGGCAGAGGATGAAGACTTAGGCTATTAAGGGAACACCTCAGATCTGAAGGTAGGTCTGGACAGGATTTTAATTTGGGAAGATATACTTAAAACTGGCTAATAGAAAGAAAACCATCACTGTGTTCAGTTTTAACACTCAAGGTCCTGCAAAACTGTATACTCATTAAGAGACACAAATCACTTACACTAAATCAGCTCTGAATTTATTTTACACTTCAAACAAAATCTTGGCATTCGCATTCACAATATTGAGTTTATTCTAGTTTTTTGTTACTAATGCTTACACTACAAGTAGTGAAAAATTAAAAACTACCTACAGTATGGAATTAATTTAGTTGTGTAAATGATAGTGTATGTTTCTGGAAATATTTAGCAAGTTAATATACTTTTTTTTTTTTTTGTAACCTCTATTTGTATTTGTCTCCTGCTCTGAAATACAACCACAGGCATTGAGTTAACCTCTCCATATGTTTATCTAGTTACAGCAGCTTTTCTTAAAACCCTGCACACCCTCTGCCAACGTGCAACCATGTAATCCACACTGAAGGGCTGATTTTGGTCCTGCTTTTTAGTTTTTCTAAAGACACGGATAGTGCTTCACCTCCAACGCCAGAGGTAATTTACTTGTATTTCCTTACTCTAAGATGGACTCGATATTAATTTCAGTTGTTTTGTAGGGCATTAAAACTTCATTTTTTGCTGAAATTAAAAAAAAACAAAACCCAATTGTTTCCTTTTCATAAATTCCAGTTGTCTTAAAACAAGGTTTAGACATACCACCTGCATCCTGTATTGACACATTCGCTTCTCTTCCCTCTAATAATCTACTGAGCCTCTTCCAAATCAGACTAGACAATCTTCATGCATAGCTACTGATACCGAATGCATGAATAGGTAACACACGTTCAATACATTCTGGCCTTCATATTATAAGCACATTCTTTTCAAGACACTTTAACCATGCCGCAGACAAACTCGCTCTTTACAAACTCACTGAAATACTTCACACTATGAAAATATTGTCACTCTTTTTATCCAGAAAGCTAGTGCCAACAAAAATGTGGAGGGATGGAGATTTACTGTTCTTTATGCCTTGTACTAATATTCAGACTGTTTTTACTTTTAAGAAAAGCAGAACCAAGCCTGCTATTTACAGTCAGAAAATTTTAAAAGTTTGTATTTGTGATCACTGTAATATGAGAATTTTAAGAATTCTTGCTCTTGGAATACATTAAAAACAAACATAATTCTCCCTGAGCTAAGTCTAAGAGAAGTGGCATCAACAAGAACGAAGCACATTCCAAATGAGGCAGCCTTGCATCGATCGGCTCCAGAGACGATTCCGCAGCTGCCCCAGCAACAAGCAGAGGAGCCAGCCAAAGGACCAGAAAAGAAGCCCAAAAGGAGGTCAAGGTTTGCGAGCCAGAACTTGGCATCTGGGTCGTACAGCTGTCAGGGATACTTATGAGAGAAGTCACTGTTGTCTACAGATTTTGAAAACAGTTGGGGAACAGGAAGAGGAAAAAGAAAAAAACAAATCTATCTACAACTCTTACGAGCCAAGCTAGAGCGGAAATGCGATACATGCCACCACTTGTTTTGCCACAGCACTGTGATACCGAACCACCAAATGAGAAAAGTATTATCTGCACAGAAATACAGTTTTGGAGGGATGTGGAACATTAAGACTTCCAAAGAGATTTTTTTCTGGAAGAGAAACATCAGTGAATAAGATGGAAATAAAAACTAGACAACTACTCCTTTTTGTGTGTATGTTTCAAAATACAAAATTTTGCCTTAATTTTTTTTTTAAGGGGGATAACCTGTTAAATTTTCCTTTAAACTCGCTATTGTCTAACTACTACCAGCACCAACAGCAACCCCAATATACAATCAACTGTTTTGTTGCCAAGTTGTATGCACATTTAAAAAAAAAAACCAAACGAACCATAGTTTATATAGAGATTATTGAGAAAATATGAAAATCTGAGTTTATTACAGATTCCATAGTTGTTAATGACAGACACAAAACTTGGAATGAAAACTGCATGTTTCAAGAATCATTAAACAGAATTTGCAGGATCTCTAAACAAAATAAGAGACTCAGACCAAGAACTCCAATTTTGCAAAAATTAATTTTAAGTGCATATGCAGGCAAAAATCCAAAGCTAGTGGCAGTTTTTGGGAAAGCTGTCTCCACAGATTCTGTGCTAACAAGCCAAGCAACTGCCAAACAATGTTTCAAAACAAAAGAGAGACTCTTGGAAAGTGCCAAAAGAGATGTTATATTCTTCCATTACAACTCACGCTTTATGAAAAGGAAAGAGAGGACACTTGTACCGGGATTCTCATTGGCACTGTGAATCAGGCACATTCCATACTAAGCAGATTCCCAAGAAAATACACACGCTAGTGTGGACTGTAAAAATGAAGAAATGTTCAGCTGTGATGAAAACCAAAAGAAAAGTAGAAACAAAGACAGTGCAACTGATGTCCAAAAAATGCATAGTTCTGTCAAAAAGGTGCTTTAAGCAGAAGTGAAATGAACAGCAAAATTCTTAAAACACACAATTTGACAGGATATTTGAATTTATTTTCTCCAATCTATTCTTACTTCTAATCAGACTCTATGTCTAGTTGTAGATGGAGATACCACCTCGTACTTCATTTTCTGAGTTCAGAAGAACTAGCTAGTTCATTATATTCTTGACTTTGTAGTCTGATATCCATCCCCTGAACGTCACACTTCCATCTGTTTTTCTTGGACCATACGAAGCAACACAAAACTGTCTCAAGGCACCCCTCTCCAGCACACTCTTCACTGTTATACAAATAAGCCCTCTAGTGGTGAAAGAACCGTGAGACCCACCATATTCAGAGTTTCTGTGCATCCCCTCACCGGGATGAAAATCTTACTCTCATAATACCTCCTAAGTAAAGGCTGGCCACTAATAGTCTATCTACAACCTCTTTTAAAAGCTATTCATTGAAGATGCCAACTTTATCTTGATCATGAGTGGTGGTTTCGTTACTGAATCCAGGGATAAAAACATAATTATCAACACAGAATACAACTGTCAAAGGTACAAAACAAATTTAGCATAATATCACAGAACTCTCCAGATTTTATGATTTTTCAAGAAGCATGCCAATACAGAGATAATGAACACCACCACACACTAGCACTTAATTAAGCCCTTTGATTACCAGAATCATAAATGAATGCTTTCATTCTTTTCATTCTAAGCTACTGCATTTTCTTTCCCTTCCTTAAGAGTATTTATTCTCTAGTTCTAAATACTAGTCATTGAACCAATAACAGAAACACTACCAACAGTGACCTATGTTTGTGGCAGTGATTTGCATTATAACTGGCCAAACACTGCCAATGCATCAGATACTTTATCTGAAGCTACTCAGCTTCACACACTGCCAGACTTAACACTGTCAAAAATTCCTAAATATTATGCTAACATTTCATAAGAGAAGACTAACATGCTATCTAGTTTTAAAATAGAACAGCTATATTTCATACTAGCAAACACGGGCAAAAACCTCCCATCCACATACTTCTCCCCTTACTTTAACATAGCAAATTGTTATTACATAACAAGGGGTCCAAAGGGACAGCGATTCTGTATTGGCACATATTTCCACATATTCAGCAGTACTAATGAAACAGAATTACCTGTCTGGCCAGATCAGAGCTTGCACTATGTTTTTAATGACTCAAGAGCTCAGTGACAGTTATCATGGTGTATCACAGCAGTGATAATGAAGGAGACTCTGATGTGAGAGGTCACTAATCACCTTCCACAAAACACTGCCTACTTAAGAACACCTCAGACTCCCTTTCTATTCTGAGTAGATGTGAGAATAGGAAATCATGGCGCACCATGAGTTCACAGAACAGACTCCTATCTTTTTTCACTTGACAAGCCTGCAGCCTACCAGGTAGAATTCAAATGGAAGACTACTTTGGAAGTGCAAGTGCCAACAGAACTCAGCCAACACAACAACAAATTAATTTTTCTGCCCCCATAAACCTTTTTTGTGTTATTTCTGCCTATCATGCAGGTGCCCTGATATCACTCTAAATGGTTATAATTCAGACAACAATAGCAGAGGATGAATCACACATTCTGTTGCAATTTGTTTGACAGCTAGAAACCAATTTCTCAGTAGCAATATATATTTCTGAAATTCCTTGCAAACCCATTCCCAAATGAAACCATAGTGCAGAAATGCATAAACTTGAAATGCAGGTTCAGAAGCAACAACAAAAGTAAATTTAACTACTCTGACAAGATTGATAGTAGTTGTATCACTTTCAAAACACTCTAAATCAAATAACTGAATAGGAAAGCACACAAATGACTGGAAGAAAAAGCCCTCCAACAGCAACCATTGGCAACTATCAGGCTACAAAGTATTTACCAGCTTAACTTGTACTTGGAAGATTTTGGTTAAAAATTCTTGAATCACGAGAAGAGAAAGCTCATAAATAGGTTACTTGGGAAAGCTCAAAGCCCTCAAGTCAGCAATCTCACATGTTGTGGGGTTGGTCAAGATTATGTGATCTTGGTTCAGAGCAGCTGGAGAAAAGTCAGATAAGCTAAACTTAAGGCAGGGCCTACAACTTTGAATCTTGTGAATCTTCATTCCCCAATCAGCCAGACCGGCAGAGCTGTTACATGGTACTGCAGCTCCTCCACCTTGAAACAGCCACCCTTGATTTCTCCTGATGAAAAATGGAGTAAACATGAGCAGAGGGAGTATGATCCACACTTGAGACCTGTCCTGCCAAAGTCAAGCTTTTTCTAAGTTACACACCAAAACAATGGGGAGCCCTCTAAGACCCTGAATGGTTTTGACACTTGTCTTCCAAATGTAGCTAAATTCTGTAATAAAATAAAGCACGTTAGAAAGGTACAGATGGCAAAGGTGCAGTTTATAGCTACAGATGGCAGTAGGTGTAAGGAATGTAACATGAATTTACCTCTAAGTCTTGACTTTTTGCCAAAATATTTAAGCTACCATTGTGTGTTATACAATGCATACACATACATAAGGACACTTGTACCAGCAGAATCCATCAGTATAATTGTACCAAGGCAATGTTTTGAGGCAATGCACTCAGAGAAAATGACAAGACAGGAGGCACCTTTTGTTTGAAACAGAGTCAACAAAGCTTTAAGTCTTCCCCCAGACTTTTAAAAGAACCCACTACACAGCTTTTTCTTTTTACATATTAGCCACAATTACTCTGTGGGATAAAAAGAAGCATCTGTCTCTTTCTATGGCTTCCAAGACTATATCCTATCACTTGCTAGATCTCTGCAGCTCAGATGTCTTCAGAGGGAAGCTGAGCAAAGCAAGATGCAGGTGATGCCTTGAGAGGCCACCTAGAAACTCCTAGACTAGACAGGAGTAAGGGAATAAAGGTGGATATTTGTTTGAAAGGCCTTCAAAGGTACACTCTGAGGAGCCAAAGGCTACTGCCAAGATGGACAACGAGTCACAAGTTTTTCACACTTTTATATGTTTGGTTCATCTGCATATCAGCATAAATTCGCCAATTAAAACTTCAGTTAATGATGTAATTTCCCCAAGATCACCTCCCTTCTCAGGATGTCGGTTTACACATTTTGGGCCTAGGACAGTCTGGGTGTCCTTGGAGAGCAGGCCTGGGGAGGCTTTGTTACGAATACCTGGCCTGAAAGAACAGCAGCGAGCAGGCTGCAAGAAACCTCACAGTTACACACTAGGCAGTACAGGATTTGAAAAATATAAAAGTTAAATCCCAAGGCATCACAGGTGCCATTATTAATGCAATGTGACAGTGCAAAGGAAACTGGATTCCCTCCTCCTTTTTGTTCAGTTTCTGTTAGAACAGCAATTCCTACATCTAGCTTCCCTCGCTAAAATTTGAGAAATATATCATACAGCTGTATATACTCCAGCTGTATAACACTGGAGTATATACAGCACTTCAGCTCCAGAAGACATTTTACAACATACAGCTTTTGATCCCTTGCTGTAGAAATTATTTTGTATTTAAACTGCGTAACTATAGATACTATTGATCTCAGAGTTTAATCTACACGGAGGGTGGGAAGGAAGAGCAAGTTGCCAGCAATATTATTCACCCCACCTTCAGGAACGGTTAGGATGGGAGGGGAAATGAAAAACAGGCTAAAAATTCAGCGCATTTCGAACTTGTCATTTTAAAGATTTATACCAGAATAAAATAATTAAAATACTGTAAGAGAGTGTCCATATAAGAAGGTGCACTCATTATATTTCTTCTTCAGTAAGTATTTTTGTTAACTTCTCTGGCAAGCTGAGGTCTTAGTGTAAGCATCACAGCACCTGAGGTTGCTTGGAAAGCCTGATCAACTCGTAAGACTCATAAAAACAGAACAACAAAATGATACAAGGCTCTATCCATACTCAGCAAATTCAGAACTTGCAATTCCAGACACACCAATACAATGACCATGCAGTTAGCAAAGAACTGCTGTCTCACTACTACAGAGGAAATTACCAGTCATGTTTTGTGCTACATGTAGCTGCCAAGATAAGTACCAAAATAACTAGAAATCCCAAAGAGGCCGGTCCACTCATTCCTACTGACATGCCCAGAGTCAGTTTTATTTGGTTGTGACAGTACCTTCCAAGTTTACGGAAGACCAGTTCATGAAGCTATTAGCATAATGGTACCAGTATCCCTTTTCCACCTGCTATCTCCTTGGGGAGGAATATGGCTACATCCCATTCCCACTACCAGCTGTGCTCTTGACTCTTAAAGGACAGCTGCAGCCAGAATCTAGAAGTCATTATAGTCTACTCTAATTACAGGGAGTGAAACAAAAACACGAGCACTGACAGAATGGTCTATGGTCTGTTTTGTGGAGTCCTCATTCACATGTATGGAGTTCACTCTCAAATCCTGCCTATATATGCATTTTATGTTTTTAAAAATAATGTAATACACTTTCAAGAGAATTATTTTGTTAAACTGGCATCAAGACCACCGGAAAGATGTCACACTAATACCCATCATATTTCTCCTGCTTCCTCCTGCAGTTCCTAAAATTACACAGCAAGTGAAACAGGACTGCCAAATGGAACCAATGTTAGAGTGGACTGATACTTCCAGGTGTTTTCAACATACTATAATTCAAGATGCATTAATAATTTGTCTGTTACAAACCACTTTCGGTATATAATCTTTTTTCTTAAACAAAGCCTTTTAGAAGCTAGAAGAACAAAAAAAGTATCTGAATTCAACACCTTTATTTGCTAAGCTGTAAGAGTAAAAATCTAAACACTTCCTGTAATAAACTGTTTATTTCCATTTCACTGGATTCTAAAACAAGTTTGTCTCAGATTCTTCAGTGGTTATGAACTTCTCAAAAAAATACAGAATACACTGAGATGCAGATTAACTGCAGTATCACAAACTATATTGCAAGTTTAATAAAAGATACCCTTATATTTGACATTAGTTTATCCCTAATCCCTATACCAGGCACATACACACACACTTTTCATCACACAAAAAATCCTCTGACTAAAACTAACCTCGATCAAACATATTACGGTTTATGAATTCTCAGCAGCATCTATCTATATCCCCTTTGTGTTATTCATTGTAGAGATTTAGCTGATTATAGGCAAGCATGAGGAATCTCCCATAACTTCAAAAGGATTGTTTGAAGCATGAAAAAAGCAGGACACACCTCACAGCTTGCACACTGCCACAATAAATGAAAAATCCCTTTCGAAGCTACGTATCATTCCACTAATTTCTTCCGATAGAAGAGTGAAAATCTGGATTGACACTTTCTTCCAGTGTAATACAAAAATTTGGTGCACAAATGGAGTAATTAAGCCCCATTTCTTTTGACATTTACTTTCCAGCATAACTCATGACCATCTTCAGCCTGCATTTAATAAAACATTTTCACAAAGACTATTAAACCACCCCCCAAAACTCTCTACTACAGCCTTTTAATCCATTATTGCATTTTATTGCACAATTTGAGTTCCAAAACCAGTTTTCATTTAAGTGTGCCAGGTGGCATTTAAAAACCAAAACAAAGCAAACGAAAAAAATTTTTTTTTTGTAAATCCAGATTTTACAAAGCACGTGATGCTTCAGAGCTTTTTATAAAAAAGGGTTGGGAGGGTAAAAACTATAGCAACAGATTTCACTCCTTTTAAAATAAAAGACTATAGAACTCATGCTGCAAGTTTGCAATAAATTACTACTAACTATGTTTACAACACTGAGCAGGTATGTAACAAAGTCAACAGCACGAGTACCAAAGTTCCTCCAGAAGGTTTAACACTCCAAACCAGAATGATAGAAGTTATTGCAAAGAATTTTAATAAAAGAAAAGTAAATTCTTCTCCAATTTTTTAACTGGAAAACATGTGAGCAACAATACTACATCATTAAGACTCTTTCTGTAAAGAGGTGTTTATATCTAATCAACAGTAGAGAGCCTCCAACACGTTTGACTGGCTTTCTCCTGCTATTTATAGTCAGTTTTACTGATTTCCTATTCTCCATCTCTTTTCCAGCTGCAGCTGCAAACTCTGCATTTTCTACCCTACCTGCCACTCATTTTCACTCTCAGTTGTCTGAGGATACAAATGACAAAGTGTATTTATTGTCTAAAACTGCACATAGTTTAAAAACCAAACAAATCAAACAAAACATAGCACATCAGACAAAGAAATCATAAAAAACTTTAGAGACAGGAAAAACATTGCAGTCCCTAAAAAAGAAAACTCCTAGTAAGAACAATACAAAGTAATACTGCTGCAAACTGCATCAGAGATAAATGGATATATGGTAGAGCACCATAGCTCTACCTATTCACAGATTCCTAGGAAAAGCCATTATTCAAGTTTGTGCCGGCAGCTATGGATAGCGCACTTGCAGAGAATTATTTAAATAATTTAACAGAATAAACTAATACATTATTTACAAAACAAAACAATTCAGCTTCATGAAATGCTAAGCCAGTCTTGAAATGGCTGTGAAGCAAGAAGGCTTTGAATGTTCATACTCTGTCTTGTCGTTAAACAATTACTAATCCTAATCAAGTGGAAAGTAAACAATTAATATTAATAAGTATTAACTTGGCTTTTGTCTGGACGTTCAACTTCCAACTGCCAGCAAGGAAGTGTATTCAGTGTATTCAGGCTTGAGCTGGAAATATTTGCACATTAAAGGAAACTTCTTTGTGGAAAATATTAAGCTAAGTGTGTTTTAAAGAGATCTAAAAGTCTGATTCCTATAGAGTTCTTTAAAATGTCTTGTAATTGTCTCCAAAGATCTGTTCTCTATTCATCCTCCCTTTTGAAGTTTTGTCATTCTGGCATCCTTGCACAATCCCAGAAGAAACAGAAAAAAAGTTTTCTTACTCGGTCTTCTGCTGCTGTTCTTCCAGGCTGACACTTCTGAAGCATTCATCAGCGTAGTTAAGAAATGTGCTCTCTTCCTAAAGTATCTCCCCCATCCAACCTTCCTAATAAGAATACAGCAGTATCTACCAGATAATAGTAATTCATGAGGAATGGCACAGACACATCCACATCTGCTTCCTACTGAAGGAAACCAAACATGACCCTTGCGGAAAGTTCAGGTCTTTCAGCTAACTAGCAGCTGATACCTTTGTAGCTCCCTGTTCCTACCACCATCCAGCTGACAGCAGGAAGAGAGCATTCTCTTTTTGCTATCATTGTTTCTACTAAGACACCTCCAAGGTTTTCTCACAGTGAGAAGGCTTTCTGTGCTCTTAACCTTCACTGTAACGTCACAACCACAACGGCAGAATTCAACTTGAGAATTAAAAATGCTTCTTAGAAAACACAACTGAAAAAAAGCAGAGAAAAGCTAGGAAAATCCAGGGTAGAACCAATACGTATGGGAATTACTTATGATGCCTAGAGTATATTAACATTAGTTGCTTAAGTAGCATTTTACTAGAGTATAATTCAAATTCTTTTGAAAAAGTAGGTACACCATTGTATAAAAGCACTGCACACTTTCACTGGCAGCTCTGGCCAGATCATTTTCAGCTATGAGACGGGTTACGCTGCAAATCATCAGACTCTGGGNCTAGCTCAGCCATCCTTCGCACATCCTTCCTTAAAGATAAAAATCACATTCTGAATTGTGTCAGCAAGGAATGAACATTACTGTCAAAATGCTCCAGTTGGGGCAGACACAGTAGTAAAATACATCAACACATTCCAGCTATCAGGGTTGAAAAACCTGATGCAATACCTTGGTTTCTTGCTGCCCTACACATTACTATACAAGCCCACATGTTAGCACATTTCAGTGTTTGTACACGCTTTGAAGAGCACAATTCATTCATCCGCGTGATTATTTTTCAATTTCGAACACAGCAAATTGAGAACCTGAAAACGGATGGGTTTGAGTAAAGAACAGAAAATAAGGACGAACAAATGAAAATTACTCACAAATAGGATAATGGGAAAATACTGGTTTAAGCTCTGAGACTTTCAAAAATCCACTGGACTATTTAAGCATAGATATTAACATGCACTTTCATTTCTATACTAGCAGAAAGCTATGGGACACAACTCACTTAGATCTTTGAATTTTTAGTGTTTGTTTTCATTCTGACACACTTTTGGCATCAAGCNTAGGATAATGGGAAAATACTGGTTTAAGCTCTGAGACTTTCAAAAATCCACTGGACTATTTAAGCATAGATACTAACACGCACTTTCATTTCTATACTAGCAGAAAGCTATGGGACACAACTCACTTAGATCTTTGAATTTTTAGTGTTTGTTTTCATTCTGACACACTTTTGGCATTAAGCCTTATTATTCAATGTGACCAAAAAAAGAATACTAAATCAGAATGAAAATCTCAGAAGAACCAGTAGATGGCAATAAATAGATCTGTGATAAACTTTGATTTCTCAAGTAGACATATACTGTAGTAATGTACAACCAGCAAAACTGGCATTTCTTTTTAACCTCATTGATATGGTTCCAGGAGGCTTCTTGAAGCAGCAAACATTCAGAAAAACTTTTACAGACAAATCCATAAATCTTTCCCCACTTCCGAAAGGTGAGAAAAAAAACCTCTGAGAACAATCTGTTCCTGTAACTCAGAAGAATAACTCATCTAAAATATTTCTTCACTTTATATTAAAACTAAACCTACAATTTCAAGAATCTTTTACAAAGTAATGTGAATATAAAATGCACTGATATTTGAGTTCATTTTTACTCTTAAAATGTTGCCAAAGAGTAAAATAAAGAACCAGTAGAATTTGTTACGCCTTTGGACTTAGTCTTATAGTCTTAATGTAAGTCTTCAAAGCTTTAGAAGCTTTCATAAAGTCTTACACCAAGGCTATTCAGCAACTACTGGTAATTTTTGCCAGGGTTTCAGCTTGAAGTTAAAATAGAAAACTATTTTTATGTCTCACAATTTCAATCTCAGGAATAAACCAAACTGCAGAGGGTTACTTGTCTAGCAGAGAACAAAAAAATCAAATTATTATTTTGTATTGTATTAAAAATAAAAACATACATATTAGATTTTTAAAGGAGGGCTTTTAGATATGATTTCTTATGTATGTGTATATATTAAACAAATGTTTGCAGCTGAGGTAGAGGTATTCTAGAACCGAAACAATATGTTAATTGAAATCACTAGTGTTTTGGATTAACCTTTTTTAATATTCAGAATTAGTAATGCTGCAGAACTATTTTATGTACGTATACAACAACGAACCAAATAATTACACAATTTGCATGAAGTGCATTTTTCTCTTTTCCTACGTTTACTACATTTACCTCAAGTGTAAGCATAGGTAGGTCTTGGCTAGGATCTGTTTCACTGAAATAAAATACTTGAGGAATTAAACTGCCAAATATTTTCCAAAAAATGAACTGTAAAGCTGTCAGTAAGGTTTGTACCTTACCATGAAACATTTTTGAAAAACAGATTTATATGTAACCCCCTAATTAATATTTACTCATTATAGGTAAGTAATAAAGTATTTTTTCATATACATTTAACTACTAGGAAGAAATTTAAACCACACATCAAATGTTTACCACTAAGGACTCTACCTTACAGTTATACCTGAAAGCTGACAAACTACTCAGGTTATAAATGTAGTATATATCCATGCATGTCAGTATGGAAAAAACACACTACCACAGAAAAGAATTAACACATGGAAAGAGAGATACCTTAAGCCGCTTGCCAAAAAAATTTCAGCAGAAATAAAGTTAAAAGAGTTGTCTAACACTCCCAGAAATTATTTTCTCTGATTAAAGAGCAAATAGATTGAAGACAAAGTAAGAATACACACTGCAATTTGCAGAAAGACATAAGGGGATAAGCATACATTAAAAGCACTTCATTTTTAAGTGGCACTGGCAACTCGGAAAGCAGAGACTGAAAACTTGGAGGGGGCCTGTTGAAGAGCCATGTACAGGGTTGAAGAACCCGACATATGAACACAGGTTGAAGAAACCCAGTTTGTTACACTTGAGAAGGCTTGGGAGGGTGGGTGAGATCGAATCACATTCTTCCAATGCCTAACAGGTAGTTTTCAAGAAGACAGAGGTACCCTCTTCACAAACATGCACAGCAAAAGAACAAGAAGTCATGAGCTACCAACTTGCACCAGAGAATATCTTTTTTTCCCATAAGAAAAAAACCCTATTATTTGCCACGAGAACAATTACACAGAGGACCAGGCTGCCCAGCAAAGTGGTTCACTTCCCCTCACTGGAAGTGTTCAAGTCTTAGCTTATCTTGATAAGGACACGGAGAACTTAATCCAGGGTTCTGCTTTCAGCAGAAGGTTTGGGTAAATAATCTCCAGAGGTCCCTTCCAACCTACACTACTCTTTAATTCTGTATGTGAAACTCTGCAGTTCCTATATGCTACATTAGTGCCTGGCAATAACACAGAAAAAATTTAGCAAAAACCACCACTTTATGCACAGCTGTTGTGCTTCAATCTTTGCACTTCTACAACTCCATCAGTGTCAAAGGATTTATACATGCGTGTATGCTGATGCAGCCTATTTTTCTGCATTTTTTCCCAGTTCCTTTTCTACTGAAGTCAGCCCTTACATAAATGTATATTTAGCATATCTTCTCAATCCCAAACTCATGAGTTCTACATGAACAAAGCTATTTGTTTCACACATGCAGAATGCTATACCGTGCAGGACTGTACCTCATTTCCAGCCAGCCAGAATGGAGCAGAGTACATTACTGCCAGGAAATAATTCAACTAGAACTGTTTTGTAAAAAACAAAATTACCCAGCTTTATCGGGAGAAAACAGATTGCACTGAAATCTGTTGCAAAATGTTTAAGAAATTTTAAAGGGGAAAAAAAAGGGAAAATACTTTAATTTTGACATAATAATCCACCTAAAATTGCTTTTGCTCAGAAAGTAGATTCAAAAGATCTTCAACTGCACTCAGGATGCAACGCTTACTAATTTTCAAGTTTGTGTAGAATGCAAAGTATGATGATGCCCAGAACTAGATGATAAATACACCTTGTCATCTACTAGAATTCAAACTGCTTGACTCTGGTAGTTTTTCCCAGTTTCTCTGGCATATCATTTCAGAAAAAACTGTCAAGCTTACTGTTGAGCTGAGTGTTGGGACCGTTACATCAAGATTGTTCAGAAGAAGCTCAAAGAGCTTCTACTCTATACCAGGAGGCCTTTGACAAAAAAATGCACTTAATAAAATGGAATTCTAAAGAAACATTGTATCCCNAGAGAATATCTTTTTTTCCCATAAGAAAAAACCCCTATTATTTGCCACGAGAACAATTACACAGAGGACCAGGCTGCCCAGCAAAGTGGTTCACTTCCCCTCACTGGAAGTGTTCAAGTCTTAGCTTATCTTGATAAGGACACGGAGAACTTAATCCAGGGTTCTGCTTTCAGCAGAAGGTTTGGGTAAATAATCTCCAGAGGTCCCTTCCAACCTACACTACTCTTTAATTCTGTATGTGAAACTCTGCAGTTCCTATATGCTACATTAGTGCCTGGCAATAACACAGAAAAAATTTAGCAAAAACCACCACTTTATGCACAGCTGTTGTGCTTCAATCTTTGCACTTCTACAACTCCATCAGTGTCAAAGGATTTATACATGTGTGTATGCTGATGCAGCCTATTTTTCTGCATTTTTTCCCAGTTCCTTTTCTACTGAAGTCAGCCCTTACATAAATGTATATTTAGCATATCTTCTCAATCCCAAACTCATGAGTTCTACATGAACAAAGCTATTTGTTTCACACATGCAGAATGCTATACCGTGCAGGACTGTACCTCATTTCCAGCCAGCCAGAATGGAGCAGAGTACATTACTGCCAGGAAATAATTCAACTAGAACTGTTTTGTAAAAAACAAAATTACCCAGCTTTATCGGGAGAAAACAGATTGCACTGAAATCTGTTGCAAAATGTTTAAGAAATTTTAAAGGGGAAAAAAAAGGGAAAATACTTTAATTTTGACATAATAATCCACCTAAAATTGCTTTTGCTCAGAAAGTAGATTCAAAAGATCTTCAACTGCACTCAGGATGCAACGCTTACTAATTTTCAAGTTTGTGTAGAATGCAAAGTATGATGATGCCCAGAACTAGATGATAAATACACCTTGTCATCTACTAGAATTCAAACTGCTTGACTCTGGTAGTTTTTCCCAGTTTCTCTGGCATATCATTTCAGAAAAAACTGTCAAGCTTACTGTTGAGCTGAGTGTTGGGACCGTTACATCAAGATTGTTCAGAAGAAGCTCAAAGAGCTTCTACTCTATACCAGGAGGCCTTTGACAAAAAAATGCACTTAATAAAATGGAATTCTAAAGAAACATTGTATCCCAGGGAACTCTCAATCACTTTGATTTTCTATCAGCTTTATTGACACGCTATGATTCTTGCTTTCCAGCCTTTTATAAATGGACCATCAGCTCCCTCTCACCCAGAAAAAACAAAGCTTAAGAAAGGATTACTTCCTTTATTCCACTCCATACTTCTTACAGAAGTGACTTTTCAATATAGGTTTTTCTATGATGTTCATGAAGATCTATGTCCTTATAAGGACACCACGAAATTAAATCAATACAGACCAACTGTTAATGCTGTATTTACTACAAATACACCACCCATGTCCCCATGCAAAGGTCCTCATTTCCATCTACAGCAGAGCTGATTACACTCTTCCCAAAATCACATTTCTAGATCGTAATGTCAGATTTGTATTACCATTATCAAGAAGGACCTTCATTACTACTTAGTATTTCCAAGCTAATTCCCAAATGCCTCAATGTAATGTAGAACATCCGGGCTAAGTGCACTTCTGCAAAAAAGCTCTCCATTAGTTTACTACACTTCAGGGCTGGATACACAAGCTGCTTTTGGAGGCTAGGACACATTCAGGATGAGCTCTACTTCACAGCTACTGCTTCAAAACACCACTACTGATGTACTGTTAAAAGCAAAAATCACTGCTTGAGAGCTGTACATACAACTGATTTCTTTAACTCAACTTTCAGAGTAGTCCCAACACTGATTTAATTAGCATTCTTTAAATCGATCAGAGTCCACATTAAAAAGAAACAGTCATCAGGAACAAAAATCTTTGTCAACAATTTTTGCAAGAAAAATTAAAAGAAGCACTGCGGAATTAAGGCAACTAACCTACTTCCCGAACTATTCACCCAGTTTTTTCAGAGATATTTCCTTTTTTTTTTTTGTTCAAATCAGTGTAGGCAGTCAGAAGTGATTTGGAATAGTTTCACACAAGCACAGACACGTGCTTGGAATGTCCTACTTTGCACCTGAATTCACACCAGAATTATGTGTCTATGGTGAAGTCTGGGTAACTAAACACACTGTGTGATACAACTATTTTAAAGTTGAGTTAATAAGGATTTATTGTTTCCTGCTTTAAGGGCATTCAGCTACTTCTTTTTTGTTTGAAAACTGCACTGCCTGCACTCAGTTAGCATCCAGTCGTAAGTAAAAGAGGGGAGTTTCATCATTCTGCTCCTGGTTCAAATCATGTTGCCATGGAAGCAGATGTTGAATTGATGAAAATAGGTCAACTGTTCAAAAAAAAATCACTGGTTTAATACTTTAAAAAATATTATTATATTATTTTAATGCTTACCATTACTTTGAAATAATTACTATTTTATTTCGTGGTATTCTAGTTAGCATTTACATCGCTCACACTATACATACTCCCACCAAAAATGTAGACAGCATTAGAGTTAAGAGTTGTTAATGGAAAAAAAAAATATTTTGCATAAATCAGTAAGGGCTGGGTACAAAATGCTTACATGAATGTCACACACAGTTCTTTGTTACTTCAGTAGTGGGTGGTGTTAAATGCTGCCATATAAACTGTTTTTATTTGAAGAGTATTAGTGTTATTATTAAAAAGCACTAGCACTTTCTGAAAAATAAAAATCAGGACATCACTAATACCTATGCTTGGCTTTGACAGCAACAGTGCTATCAAACAGATATATAAATACTCAACTGGAGTCTCAGTTACTTAAACCTGATTAAAATACTTAAAGACAGCTAAGATTTAAGTAGGTTACCCCATCAATAGAACATGTGAAAACACACATAGCCAACTCAAAGAAATTTCTCTCTTAACATTTTCAAACTGCCTGCCAAGATGCTGTCAAAATAGCGTAAACAAACGGTAAAATGCTCATCCTCACCTGCAGCAAACATCAGAAAATAAAATAACTCACCTGTATCATGTTTTCCTCAATCTCTACTGGCTGATCTAAAACACTTTTCTATCAACACCTTGACACATCTGATTTTTTTTCTACCTTGACACTGATGTACTTCAGATACATCAGGTTTCTCCTAGAAGTTTAATGTTATATATTCTGTTTCTGAATATCTCTTTACAACTGAAATGTAGAGTTTAATCATTAATAAATAGCATAGAAGTACATGGGAATACTGACAATATATAAGATTTGTGCTCTTTTCCTAGCTCAGAGATCTTTCATGTAGATTAAGTGATACGTAAAGTAGAAAGGCTCAGTGGTGCAGAAGTCCCACAAATTTAATCCAGCAGAAACCTACCACAGCACTACTGCGTGTCTTCCACACACCGCTGCTTCTGCCCTGCTCCCTAGTGAACTGGGTCAGATAGCTTCTCCCACATCAACTCCCTGATCTGTTTCATCAGGCACTAGAAAAAAGGAAGTCCCAGTGTAACAGATAAGATGGGAGTAAATACACAGGAAGCAAAGCAAAAACATCCCCAGCTCTTGAAGTTAACGTAAATCTATACTGCTGCTGTTCATGGCCCCACAGCATTTAGCAATTCTCCTTTCTTTCAACCTTTCATAATCAATGTTTTAACCTGAAATATGTACAACAGAACCCCTGATAAAAAAAATTCCGTAACTAAGAACATGTTTAGCTGTCAACACAATTGAAATAATATTCCACAGAAATAAAACTCATGTTTGCCGTGTTCATTTCCATATAGTTTTTTAAAATAAAATTTTTGTATAAAATGTGTTTCACTTTGGAGAACTCTTCTGGACTCTAGAAAGTTCAAAATTTGTGTTACGAAACTTTTTGCAATATTGTATGATCTGAACTATTCTCCATCTCTTTAGAAGACTAAAACAAATAAACAAAAGAAAACTGAAACCCCACACCTGTGAAGTTGTTAAATACTATTTAAAATGTACTGAAAGAGTGTCCCAACGGAGACTGCAAATCTCTTACATTTTACATTAAGTAGTTTTGAAACTGTTTATAACCAACAACATCCCAAAAAAATCACATGGCTTGTTATGCTCCAGGAACATACTGTAAGACCCACACGTTGGTCTTGCATCTCTGTTTTTTCTCAGACAATAAGTAGCTGGTAATAACAGAAAAACAACCATGAAATCAGACTAGCATATTTAAAATCATCAAGAGTACTGGATACTTTTGATTAAAACCTCTTTAAATAGACCTTTTCTGACCAGTGCATTATGGCTTGTTGTTTTGTTGTTTGGTTGTTTCAGGTTTTTTTAAATTAAGCAGAATAATTAGAGAAAAGCTGACTTTTCTTTAACCAAATTATTACCTTTCATTTCCTCTGGCTCATCTAGCATTAGCCTCCAACAGTCCTTTCATACTATATTAATTACAGATTGGTGGTCTTCCCCAAATTTGCTTCTCTACATAAGCTAACATTTTTCCACTCTCCTCCCCTCAGTACTAATTTACCTTTTCCCTCCAAACTTTCTTCCCTTTGTTTTCTGAATCTCCCTTTCCGCAGCATTTATAGATAATTTGAGATACAATGTTATTATTATGCTGCAATTCCTATTCCCTAAAGGGTTCCATATAAGCAGAACTTAAATTTAGAGAAAAATTCTGGTATTCTCCTTTGGTCTACCAAGAAACAGAGGTCTGCCTGAGATCAAATAGCCAGCTTCCCATTTAAACAGATAAAAGGATAACACAGAGCAAGCAAAGGCAAACCCAGCCCCATCTCTAAGCTGCCAGAAATCCATACTGCTTACATTTACTCATCCAGTTTTCACAGTATCACCTCTCTAGATATATCGTCCACTAATGAGCTATATCATCACATTTAATTCGCTAAATTAATTTTATACTAAAACACCTCACTGAGGTTAATGTAAATGTTCACACATGCATAATAGAAGAGTGCACCAGGCTCCCTGTAGACTCAAACTTCAGCAAACCAGCCGACATGATTCACATTTACAGTTAACTCTGCAAAAGTTTGGAAAATAAAGCTCCAAGCAAGCTCATAATTCATTGCATAACACTTAATAGCTGTAAAAAGAACAACAAAGAAATATATGCTCCTGAAGCACCTCTGTGAAGTGATGCAATTTAGTAACTACACATACACAATCCAGACCTTTTGCCATGAGAAAAGTAATCCCGTTCCTAAAAGCTAAAATAGAATAATGGTAAAAGTCAAGGCAATGCAATACAAAAAAGCCCTGAAGGAAAGATTTATAAGGGCAAAGTCCTGCAATTTCAGTTACGTAAAATGCCCACAGTCATCCCTCCATGTCTGAAAAGGAATGACACTGATGTGCTTACTACATGGAAATAAGAGAAGATTAAACCCAAATGCTGTTACAATCACAAATATTTACAGTCATGACACATACTTGTTTCACACAAGCCCTACAGGATATGTCCATAAATATTATGTAGGAAGTCTTTTTAAGATATGCTGGGGTCACAACCCAAGTAGAGAAATAAACAGCTCACAAAAATGTTATTATTTTGCTTCTTGAAATAGCCCTACTAAATGCTTGAAGTACACGAAGCAACAAATACACAGTATCTTGGGAATGCATGGGAAAGCATGGCAACAGCATTCACAGTAAATGAAAACACAGAAGAGAAAGAAATCAAAAAGAAAGACTTTGAAACACTTCTTTGATAGGGAAATCTTAATTTCTTTCTAATACAAGATGTGAGGGGAAGTCTACTTCCTGCTATCATTTTCACTGGTGTTTGTGTAATTTGCTAAAACATGCATTGTTTGAGGGCAGACTTACCTCCACCAATGCCACAGACAGAACAAGGTCCATTTTTGAGTCTGGGAAAAGGGCATCCAGTTGTGGCGACATTCCAATCAGTATACAATTAGTAACAACTGATATCACACTCATAGTTTCAAAGGCCAACTGAAATAAAACACAAATATATTTACACTTATGACCATTACCTCTAACTTACTAGTCTCTGAATTGCTCTGGACCTCTCTCTTCATTAAAGCCTCAGAAGACCCATTAGCTTAACTTTCATTTTCCTTCATCTTTTAAATTCTTTGGCAAGCAGTCCAGACTTCATCAGCTTGACAAGACCACAACAAGGTTGTAACATGAACACATGAAAGAGTAAGCACTCATCTCCAGTTGTACTCCTAAACAAATTTATTTCAGGATGAAGGAAAAATTGCAAAATTCCAAGAGGATCTAATAGTCCTAACACTGGTTTTGGAGGTTCTGTCTGAATGTCAGGAGGAAAACGTAAGAATGGCTCAGAATGCCTTTTTAAAATCACAACTACTTGAGAATTGTTAAAAGATTTACATTTAAACACATGCGATAGCACAAATCTAAGAAGCTCTTGCCTACAGAGCTCCCACAAAATGTCTGAAAATATTAATACAGCTTAACAATTACATTTGCAATATAATGGTTATTTATTCCAAGGTCCTGTCTGGAATGAGAAAGACTGACACAGAATTGTAGCAACTGTCACAATGAATTAGCAGAAATAACTTTCTCCTTGACAAGAAGCTAATGACTCAGTTCACCTGATAAAATAATTCCAGCATTCCTTTAATAGAAATCTTTCAGCAAATGCTCTAATTTCCCATATGAAATGGATGACTTGAAAATTTAGTTATTATTTTTAATTCACAAAACAAATTCATTTCTGCTATTAGCTAAAAAATGACACCATAAAATAAAATTACTGCACCGGTAATGTTGTAATTTTTCAACCTACTCTCTTGATTGAAACAAACTATTCTAGCAAAACTAAATGCTATTGATACACCTACAGCTATGCTTGTAAATTAAGACCACATCCTCATTATTCTGGTGGTTACATGATTGGTCAATGCAGCTATGCCATCAAGAAGTCGGCAGCATAGATCTGGACTGAGAAAGTACATCTCATGTTAAAATGCAATCAGATTATAATTCATACATTTTAATGACATATTATTAGAAGACTTCATGTCTAAGTCCACTTCATTAATATACACGTATGTATCTAATGAACATTGCTCAGAATCCTTGGTTTATGTGTTTTTACCGTATGTTTTACTTGAAGTTTCATGATGTCATTTCTCACCTCTCATTTGCTTCATTTGATAACATTTACAACCCCTCCAAATTAAACAGTCCATTGTGCCCTTTATCTCCATTACACAACACTAGAAAACTTGCTAAATAAAACCAGAATATGGATCATCTCCTAGAAAGGTCCCCCAACCAACTTCACACTCCCTTATCAAGCCACTGCTGTTATGGAATGCTAAAGTTTCTGGATGCAACTTGGTCACTCCAGAAAACTCTTGTCAGGATCAGTTCACTGACGCAGTACACTCAACAGGCCCCAAAATAGCTGGTGGCAGCATGATTGCATGGACAAACAACTGAGCACAGAAAATGCTTAACCCAGTACTACTACCATGAAATTGTTTAGATAGACTACAGTGTTCAGGCTGTGCAGAAAGTTCCAGCTCCTGCTCACAGATCCAGGTTATTTTAAAATTAGTCAGCTTGAGTACCAGTAACCACAGGGGCACAGGCCACTAGCCTGGCTTAGGAATCCAGCTACTTACCTATTCTTCCATTTCTTTTGAAACCCCTGCTGAGCTCCACACTTCTGAGATTGCATCAGAAGTTACTATTTCTAAAATAAGCTGGCTAAAAAGAATACCGGGCAATATCTGGAAGCTTTGCTTTGTTGAAGTTGCAACAGGAGTACAATACATATATAAGAACTAAAGAAAAGATTTGCTTTCTTTTCCAAGGCAACTGAAAGACGTGGTCAAAAACCCCACCAAAAATATCACTGGGATATATAGTTGGATAAATGATATTCCAGGGCATTGAAGAGAACAAAGTACCTACCGAACTTTAGAGTGGCTCATGGGACAAACACAAAGCTTTCATACTGTTGTTGAAACCTCTTTTAAACAAATGAATAGAAAAAAAAAAGACACAAAAATTACCTGCCAAACACCAATATTTGCTGTGGGTTCTGCAAATGGACGCTTGTAAACTCTGCACATCTTCAAGGCATCAGAGTATATCTCTGTGATGTTGTTTAACACTGCAAAGACAGCTGCCAGTGGATAAACACATGAGAAAAGACTCACATAGCCAAACTGTAGGAACAACTCCAGATAATCATCAAAAGTACCCTGAAAAACAGAACAAACATAACCACAACTTCAACCCACAAAAAAAAAATGAAGAAACACAGAGATAATACTACAGTTGTAAACATGTTTCCTCATCCCAAATCAGTTGTTTGGAACTGACTGCTGAGAGTAAACAACAAGAATTTTTTAAAAATCTAATTCACTTGGAATTGTTCAATCACTAAAAACTTCTTATAAGGGGAGGCCCAGCTTTTTCCTTTTGCCTAATGCATTTTCTGCAAGTCACACTTCCTATCTTCGGTACACAAAGTAACTGCATAAACACATTCAACGTAACCAGGTTCCTGAGCATCTCAGTTAAACAGTAACAGAAGGAACAGTGAGGAATAGAAAACCATGCATTTAAACCGGCAGAACACTGTCCTGAGAGCACTGTGGCAATAGAAGCCCTAGAATTTCAGACTGTCCATGAAAGACCTAACCAGAATGGTAGGTTGGTAGACAGGCAACTCTTTTCTGGTATTTCTGCTTGTTTATTTCAAAATGGGTAGAACAGAGTGTGGCCCACTTGAAGACTGAAATCTGTGAGGCAGTGCTGGCACCTGAAAGGAACAATTAGTGCAAACAAAAAAACCTATTTAACAAATCCCAAGAGGTCTATCACCTGATCTTTAAACCAACACCATGAGTACTTAAATGCTGGTTAAGTATTCACATGTAGGTGATCATACATTTGCATACGAGTTTTGTAGTATTAATAACAGTTTGCTACGACTGCAGCAATTTTTTTATGAAGAACCAAACTAATCACTTTTAAAGAGAAAGTCTTCATAAACAAAGAATGGTGAAATACCACAAAAAAGTTAAAACTGGGATCTAGCTATCTTGTATTTACACGGACACACATATTGTCCTCTCTATCAAAACTGAAGACAGTAACTGAACTTATTACTAAGAACCACACAGAAGTGGTTTTGGCTCCAAGTATCAGACACATGGTTATCCACTCGTTTTTGCCCATCACAGCTGTTAAACTGACCGCGCTCTCCAACACCTAGTGCTTTTTTTCCCTAGGAAACAGAGAGAGACAGCAGAACCCTGCAAGCTCAGAAATCAACATGGGGTACTCGTTAATTGCATTTTTCACTTGAGCTCATTTTAAAGTTGCACATTAGTTGGGTATCAGAAACCAATCTGCAGGCCAGACCAGGAAGAGCTACTAACTTTTAATGCCATTAAGATTTTTTCCTCAGAAACATTTTGTACAAACTCTAAATTTTGCTAAGGTCTTCCTTAGGGACACTTGCAGGAACACTCACTGGAATGGCAGCCACACATCTGTTACTGCTATCACTTTCTCAGACAATCATTGCAGGCAGAGAGAGAGAGCTTTCCTTTGTGCTCCTCCTTCTGGTAACTGCACGGTATTCCTACTGCTTCCTCATGCATTTCTTCTCATTTCCTTGCCCAATACCTACTGGCTTTTAGAATAGCAGAGTATGAAGTAAATATGTATTTATTTTTCTCCTACTCAATTTATGAAACTTCGTATGGGAAGACAGGAGTCTAAGACTATGTTAAATTTGTAACTGTGCAATCGGCAGGCACGAGATCAGCTCTAGTATCAAGGAAACAAAACCAAGGAAGAAATTCAGGGAAAAATTAACTAGAGCAGTGAAGCAGAAATTAGAAAAATAATAATTAAAAATTATTGCAGGATGTTCTTACATCTTAAACAGGGTTAAGGGCTGGGTATTTGAAAAGTAAGCGAGGATGAGGACAAAAAGAATAGAGAATTCAATGTTAAAGAATATATGAAAGAAGGAAGAAAAACAAAAGAAAAGAGCCTGAAACACAGAATTCTGTCAAGACTCCTCAGTTACTAAACAGTCAAATGCTTCCCCCTTGTGACAGTTTTAATTTTAGAAATATTCTTGCCTGCTGACAGCTCACTGCTTGCCAACAAATCAGCGGTCTAATATCGTTTATTCACAAGCACAGCAAAACAATAATCTTTAGATTGAATATAAAATTGGGCTTTGAGTACACAGTACTTAGAATCAAAACTGAGACTAGCAGAGGACACACCCAAGGCAAAGTCCTAACACTACAATTGACCTCTTGGGTCCCTGTGAAAAACTATTCAGGGCACAACAGTACAACAGGTGCAGATTCATTTGATCCAGCTCTGCACAAGAAGCACTGGGCAATGTGACTCAGACACCACACTGGCTTTGTATGTGACAGCTGAGAATCAGGAGTCAGCTCAGGTCTAAGAGGCAGAGCTTATTTGTCAGGCCTGATGCTGACACACAGCTTTGGGAGCTGTGCCGGCGGGATGTGCAGGTGCTGTGCTGGACTGTGCTGATTTACCAGTTCAGACGCTAACATAGGGACTTCTGCTGCGTTCTCCACTACAAGACAGACAGGCTGTCTAAATCTATCTCCCTCTAACCTTCAACCCAGGAACACATTTGTACAGTTTCTAAACTGTAAAGGTGATAGTTCTTTCTCCTTTTCCCACTTCATGGCACTTCACGCAGGAAGAGAAGAATCTGATATAGTGTTATTATCAAATTTCAAACTGCTACTGTCTATATTTAACATGAAAGGTATACTATCTACATGTACTTCTTATTCTGTAAAAGCATAAATCATACAGTGTTAAGACTCCTGTGACTCTGCTTGCAGCATCTGATCAAATTGTCAGCCAGTCTGCAAGGCCTTAACATACACATTGATGTTCACTTAATTCCTCTAGAATTTTAAGTAATGATTTGCATGAAATCTGCTAAATACAATTAAAAATTATACTGGGTAGGAGGTGGTCAAGAACAGAACCAAGAAGATGGTGAATACCAAAGCTGTGGTTTCAAGAGGCAAGAGCTTCCAGCAAGAGTACTGTTTTGAAAAGCTGGTTTCTTCTGTCCTCCATTTCTGGCCCCATCCAGACATAAATGCTCTCTCTCTCAGGCTCTAGTTTAACTGACCATTTAAACTAGTACCACCGCAAAACCAAACCAAAATAGAAAACTTCCATCTTCCCTCTGCCATCCTACTCATCCCGGTAGCCTTTGGGTTACCCTTGGAGATTAAGGGCATATTACACAAATACTTCTTTCCAGTGATACGGGGTTAGGCAGCTCCAGATAGAGCTGTTCATTCCTTCCCCTTCATTCTGGTGTTAGGGGGATCCTGCATGGCATCCCCTTCTTTGTCCAGGATACCATAAAGCTGCATAAACAGCTACCAGCAAAGCAGATGAAGATGAAAATAAGCTGCCAGGCCAAACAGCCAAAAATATTTCTGTTTTCCTTGGCTGATGCCTCTGTCAACTACAGCCCAGGAAAGTTTTAACTCTTTTACAGTAGTACAACATACCAAATAGGTTCCCATTTCTTTCTCCATGTTGACCTGTTCAGCTATTGACAGGTCCCTATCAGTTTTCTGGGAACACATGCGTTTCTTCATCCTCCTGCTGTATCTCTTCTGAAGCCAGTAAGGAAGCAAGGATTCTGCAAATTGGTTGAGGATCTGCGAAGTTATCAGCAAAGTGGCCAAGCTCTTAAGTTTAAAACAAGAAAGAAAAAACAATAGAACTGTGATGAACCTGTGATCATTTGCAATTCTGTGTGCTCTAGTACCACTGCAAGTTACTACACTATGAAAAAAAGGCCAGCCTAATAAACCTAGCAAAAGCATACGAAAAGTACAGATGATCTAGTTCTCATCCTTTGCTGTGTGCTGAAAAGGACTAATTAGGAGTTAGCTGGATGTATCTTGGAAACAGTACACCAAGTACAATGAAGTGTAATGCCTATTTAATATATACCAATGACAATCACAGAGCTAAAGATTTTTTTTTTCTATGTTTTTTATTTCTTGATTTTACCTGAAAGTAGAGGAAATGTCACAAATGTTATGTCTGGTATGGATACGTCAAGCGTTTTGCTACAGATCACTTCAGAGTATCAGAGGTCTTGAGCTGAAGTTCTTGTACTGTTCATTAAGTTTAGAGCAAAAATATTTTCCTTATACCCAATTTTCATGCATTTGAGTGCAAAAGTTGATTTAAAATACCAACTACAAATTATTTTTCCTTTTATTTATTCTCAGATCCTCACTGTAGTCATAAACTTAATCACGACCCTATCCTCAAGAGTCTCTCATTAGGAACACTACAGAGAAGAACATTTTCTAACGTAAAAGGAAATAAAGAGGAAATGAAAATTTCCCAGTCTCATCTGTGTGAGAGAATAATCAAATTTATTTGAAAACAGTTCCTCGTTTACACAGAGAGAAATAATTACTCTGCTCTGTCATAAATCTGCAATAATGTTAGGGAAACTGAAACATGGAAGCTGGATTTCCAAGAAAATACAGGCGAAATATATGAATTCATAAACATAAACAAGCTTATGTTTTAGAATAACTATTAAATATGAAATTCTGTTTCAATCAATCCTCTATTTTCGTAGATTCATCAACATTCTTAAGATGTTCTTGGAACTCACCTGTCTCAAAAGCTTCATATCAAACAACACAAAGGCAATGTAGAAGAGAGATGCGAAACAATTTAAGAAGTTGAACTGCAAATAAAAATACTTGGTTTTAGTACTCAAGCAAAAGTTCAGATGCAGAACCACTTAACAGCTGCCTTGACTAAATGGCTTTCATGAACACGTAAACTGTCCATTAAAGTTTTCTTTACCATTTTCAAACCTTAGGTCAGAAAAAACATTTCAAAACATTTTCAATATTGGTCTTACCCAGTTTTTCACTTAACAAGCCTAATTCTTTCCTAAAGCAAAGTGTACAAAGAGAACTACAACTGAATTATGAAATGTAGACATTAAAAACAAATCACCTTCTATGGAACTTTCAATTTTGGCAATTTCTCCGGAGATAAAGCTATTGATCTTAATTTAGAGTAAGGATTTTTTTAAATAAATACTTTATAAACATATTTATTACAATACATATTTTACATATTATTATGTCATTATAAGAATATAATATATAAAATATTATCATACTATCAAAATACATGTGTTGGATGGTATAGCTTTCAATCTGTAAAAATGTCCCTTTACCTATGTTAGTTATGCTTTACGATTAATCACTTCAAAACGTTTTATGGCAAAGAGAAATATTCCCTATTTCTAAAATGAGACATAATCACAGTATTGTACTTGAAAAATCAAAATCAAAATCAAACTCTGAAGCCTCCTACTCGCTGTAAGTACTGCAGCTCCTGTTTTGGAGCTCATGGACAACTCAGATAATATTGGGAGTGCAGACCACCACTCAGAGACTGAGAATGAAAACTGGGGGGAATTTACACTTGACACTTCAAATTTTTTTTAATCATTAGCAGTAACAGATGGGTAACACAGAGATTTAAAACAAAAAAAATCACAAAACAAAACAAAACAAACCCCAAATAAACACACACGCACACTAAAAAAAAACCACAGTGAAGGAAATAAAGAAGGAACTCCAAGGAAATAGAGGAAATAAAAAAGGAAGAAACTTAAATGATCTTTTCAAAAGGAAACAGAAAGATTAGATAAACTAAATAGATCAGTATATGCTATGAACTGCACAGGAATAGACTGATGGACAGGTATTTTCAGGTTCCTCTGACTGGTTGTCTGAATGTTAGTATAGGTAGAAGTTAATACATGAACTTTTAAAAATATGGTTTACCATAAAATTGTGCAAAAAATTGAATGGAATAGTTCTCAGTTGAAGACAGGACAACACCAATTAAGGAACTTATACATACAGCATCCTAATGAAAGAACAAAGCAATACAAATAAAAAACCAACTCTCCACTATAAAAGAGGCATCTAAAACAGTCCAGCAGTTACTGCAACCACAGTAGAAATCTCTGATTCTTATTCTGATATTTGTGCTACCATTTGGCCTTGAGCAAAACTGTAGGTCAGTGAGGTAATGCTAGAAAAGCACTAACAAAACACAGCACAAGCTGTATTTTTAAAGAATCTTAAAAGCTGCTTATATGATAGACTTACCACTAAAACCTTCAGAATTAAATGATTCTGATATGAAGATTCCAGCCTGTGATTTTCTAAAATACCAACAAAATTATTAGTTAGTAAACTGCAGAAGCTCCTGTCATGTACTAGACATTGGTATACAAAGGGTAAACAGACATTTTTACTCCACATGAAAATTATTTATCTAATAGTTTATATTATTCCAAGACTTTATGGTAAACAGAATTTATACTGTACCAATACCTCAATCTGTGAAGCTAATCTGACGCACAATATTATCATACATATTTTTGACTACAACTCCAGTACTTTTATTACTGCAGAAGTATTTCCTTAAATATATTTCTTACTCTGAAGAGCTATTTTATAGAAGAAAAAACATCCATCACTCTTAAGACTTAACAAAATGTGTCTAGTTATGGATTGCTCTTTGGCTGAAAACTAATGCAAGACTAATGGGAATATATAACGGAAAAGTAACAATTCCAAATTTGATTCAAAACCAGTAAATGCTCACAGAAATATTCCCATCCCTCTCCAAGAAATTTAGATAAGACCCTACACTCTAAAGCAAGACTAGAAGATGTGAAGTTCAGCAAATGCATTACTCACTCTAAAGTGAGATTTTCAGTTCATTGGAGATACACTGTCAGAACCTGATGTTTCAGGAAGGGTGATTTACTAGAGGGGAGAAAAGGGAAGTGACTGAGAGATTCTCAATTTCTTTCTGCTATTTTGTCAGATTGTACCTTCAAAGCCCTGGCTAAGCAGCAACTGAGAAGGCAGCACACTAGCATGTGCTGTGTCAACAAGGCTGAAAGGAGACACCATCACCTACGGACCTCGCTCAGGACAAAACAGCAGAGCTCTACTCTGACAGGACCATGAAGTTAGGCTTGACACGTGGAAAATATACTCAAGTGACTGCAATTTTTACTTTTAGCTTTCACCACACAATCAGCTTGCATGATAAACAGGTGCAAAAGGGGTGCTTAAAATACCCCAGATTGCTTCCCATGCTTTGTCACTTTAGCTGTTGAAGTCAGATATTATCTGAAAATATGCCAGGTGGGAAGGAGGGTAGGACAGCCAGATGAGCTTTTCAGTCTATTCAGAGCACGGCAGCATAAACACATTGGATAGCACAGAAAAGGCACAAGCTGTCAGTGTAGCAGGTTACATAAATACTGTCTCTGCTGAATATGAAACATCAGCTTAAAACCAAAATAGTCTGGATAAAAAACTCTCTGAATTGCCGGCTAAAGACATTTCAGTCCATCCGATCAACATAACTGGGTATTTCACAGAAATGCTTTTTCTTGCAGTATAGTAAAAACAATGAAAAGAAACAGTCAACTGAGCCCTAGATACACATTTAAAAATCATTACTTAAATAAAAACCTTGAACAGTCATAAACAACAACAACAAAAAAGAAAATCAAGAAATCAAGAAATTGCTTGCTTTTACTATCATGGCTGTCAGGTTGAATTTGCTGAGCAAATCATTTTGGCAAGCATAACCAACCACCACTTCAACATCTCTTTTTATTCTGTCTTCTGCATCAATCTCCCTATTGCTTTATCCTTCTACTGTTAATTTTTTGTGTCTCCAGCTTTAGTAATCTGGATTCTGTCCTGCAAATCAATGCCATATGGAACTACACGAAGCAGTTAATTGTCCATTAACTTTGTCTGAAAGTGACTTCACATGTCTGTAGAAGTGCTAAAATTCAAAATATACACAAGCATTTCACTCTCCTTATGCTAGGTTACAAAACACAAGGCCCAACCTGTTAAGTAAGTCACACACACAAGGGGAAAAAACAGGTAATCTATTATAACATTCCTCCTCTTCTAAGAGTGCCATGGGAAACACATTTTGATAGGGATGTGAAATCACAGTCTTTGTTATATATGTAGCATACATAAACACTCTCATGTGACATTTAGTTCATGGGTTTAGATTGGGTTCCATTATTTCAGTGCCTCTGCAGAGATGTACAGTAGGCTAAAATATACTCAGCAAAGCCAGGTTGTGGGTGCAACTTGCCAGGACAGTCCTTCCTGCCATCCATACACCTCTGAGCATGTATCTTATCCTCATGCTCTCCCCTCACCCCTTTTGCCAGCATGATGGCCAATACAGCCAAACAAAGAGCTAAATCAGGGAGAGGGAACTTCTGCACCAAAGGCAGAGAGAGGCTGAGGAGGAAGGCAGGATCACCCCTTCTGATGGCATGTCAGACTCAGACCAAATTAAACCAAACATGAAACTGCAATCTCAGAACACCCAAAATGTAAGAAGTTAAAATGGCCATCTCTTTTACTCCACAGCAAGAACCTACTTCGCAAAATTTCTTCAGCATTCTGTTGAACAAGAGCTCACAGTAATGTATTCTACAAAGAAACAAATTCTAAGTATGTGGGATTCTAACTTGAAGGAAGAATGAACAACTTTCTTACCCCATGATGTTAAGAACTCAGCAGCATATCGATAGATACGGTTCATAATTTCAATCACAACAGCATAGATGATACTGGGCACATACAGCATCAAGCTGCTGAAGTTAGACTCATTCTCTTTGTGATAATCCAGAGCCCACTGCTCCAAGTCAAAGTAAATCATCATCACGTAGAGGGAGAAGTAGAGGCAAAGGCACACAAATGGTAAGGACACCAAGTAAATCCGTAACTGTCTCTTAAGACTTGAGTACACTGGCTCCTCCCTGCCAGTGACAGGATTGATACCCAGCAAGCCGTGGAAGCCCGGTCTTGGTTCCTCAAACTGACGTTTCATCAGCAGCGTCCCCCAGCGGTACGTCAGGATGGCGCAGATCCGCTTCCAAACCTCCAGTATCACGGTGGACCACAGGAGGTTGAATGTGGCAAACATCACGTATTTGTCGTAGTCTTCCCACGCAAACACGTAATAGGGAATCCCAATGACAGCCATTGGAATCAAAGCAAATGTGAAATATTCTAAGAAGCCAAAGTAGAGAGCGATGGTTTCCCCAAAGTAGCAGCGTATGTCATCTGCAGAAAGAAATTAATCAATTAAGAGTACACCTAACAGAGATGTCAGTACAATATCAAACTTGACCTTACAATAACTTAAAACTCACCATTGCCAGATTTTTTTCTTCTAAATAACACAATGCATATCATTGCTATTTCTTTCTTCCTTCACCCTTATTCCAAAAAGTCAGATGGTTATATAAATTTTTTATGTTACGTATCTACACACAAACACACCATTCAGATGGCAAGGAAATCAAATAACTCAATAACTACTGTATCAACATCAGCTATCCAGACAAAGGGGAAAAAAAAAAAAGAAAAAACCCAACCAAACAGAAAACAGAATTGATCAACAAATGGCATGGAAGACATCTGATGTAATAAAAACCAAACTTTAACAGCAAGTGACACCCAGCTTCTGAAAATTCCTACTGGCATATGTACTCCCGGGAAACAAATTTGTTTCATCTTGCTCAGGGAAGAAAAAGGCTAGCTGTGCTTTGACAACCTTCAAAGAACTAAAGGAACAGATGGGCAGGTGCACAAAAATCTTAAATCTTAAACATGTCAGATAGAATAATCAGGTTGAGATACTCTCTTCAACAGACAACTGATACATGAAATACATACTTCCTGTACTCACTAAGTTTGTCTGTTACAGAGACTTGGAAAGCGCACTAGTAATGGATATATTTCATGACAGATGTATTACCTCCAAGAAGACATCTCACTTATCTTACTAACAACAAAATCAACACAGGACTATTATTCACATCATCTAGAAGTGATTAGATACAGAAATGCCTACCGAACAGAGTTGGGAATGCCAAAATCTCTTATCTCTGCCTGCTTGGAAGACCAGATTGCTTGTATGCCACTGCTCTGTATTCATCAGCTTAACAAAACAGCCATAGAAGCACGACCTCTGAATTGACACTGTAAACACACTCTCACAGTGTATTACCTCTGTAATACCCTACCACAACAAAACCTGACATGCAATACCAGAATATTCTTATGGCTTACAAAACACTACAGCAGAAGTTCACAATTTTCAAGCAGATAAAAGTCTCTGAAAGCAAGAAGGAAAGGCAAACAGACAGAAGGATAAGCACTCCAACATCCCTGCCAATCAAAAATTCATAAACAAATATATTCACGTGTAGGTCACTAGCAACATTTCACACTCCAAGCATCCAACATGAAAGACATCCCTAAATTTGTACCTACTTAACAGGTTCCTGGGATTTACTTCAAAATTTTGTACGGATTCAGTGTTAGTCCAAGAAAAACCCCTTTTTCACATAAACGAAAGACCAGCACACAATAAGGCTCCTAACACAATACACTATGGCAGGCATATCAAGCCAGATCTTTAACTTCCTGCAGCTCAGGAAAGAACCTCAAGTAATGGCAAGACCCACAGATTTATAATCAGGCAAGCTCCCAAATGCTTACTTCCTTATTTTTAAATAAAGTTTACAGGTTTAGAGCTTAAAAATTAACTTTCCACATGGCAAGACAAAAAATCATATTCATTTTAAGATTATTCAGTGTCTAAAATATATTCAAGTGACGCTGGCATGCAGTAACATACAGTCTTCATTCAGACAATGAATTTAAAACAAACAGTTGTAAATACACTTTCGACACACCTACAACACAAAAATGCTTTGGGAGCTCCAGACACGTGGGAGCTTGTCAAGAGTCAGTTTGAAAAAACAGTCTTGGCTTGGACCATTCCTGCTTTACTGATGGGTGGGGAGAATTTGTGACGTGCAGACTGCTGTTATATGGAAGCTCACAGACACTGAATCTGCAGACTCGGGAACCACCAATTTTGCAAGTCTAGAACCATTTCAGGAGGTCACACAGGAAACACTAGAAGAGGAAAAACTTGTCCAAATGGTAAAAGAGCAGTGGCCTAATTTCACGACTCCACTGCATGACATACAGTGCAAATGCTGCTCACATACCTAAAGGTTGATAACCAACTTTCACTCGGCCATACCAGCTGTGACGAAGCTTTTTCAACTCTTCTCTATCATGCAGAGGGAAAATCTGAACAAGAATACCACTGGTCAATAATCTTCTTACTAGAAGAGAAAAGAAAAAATCGATACCTACCACTCCTTCAAAGGACAACGAAATTGACATAAGCAAACAGGTTACATTGTGTACTTAGCAAGCCTAAAGTTCCTTTGAAATAGATCTAGGACTCAAACCTTAAAAAAATTGTCTCACGCTAGCTAAAAATTATAGAGAGCAGTTATACCTATTCCTGCATATACTGTGTTGTCCACTGGAAGAGAAAGAGCGACCTTTTTACATCTAATAACTACTCCATAGCTTTGCAATATAACCAGATGCAGCTTCAATAGCAAAAAGTGCTACAGGTCAGGACTGAAGTGCCATACGAAGCTTCGTGAGGATAGACACAAAGCCACCATTGTATTAATTATAGGAAAGATAAAAAAACCCTTTGATTTATTAGTTTACACTAACTCATAAATTACATCATTGCAAACAAACTACATATTCCACAATTTGTATTTAACTTTGTTATGGAAAGCAGTATTATGTGTGGGGATGAACAATTAACAAACTGTTCTGGAGTTACAACCATGGAAAAAAGAAAATAAATTAAAAAGGGAGGCACTGGAAGTGTGACAGTATTTTACTATTTCCCATCATCATTTGCTTGACATAACTAGAAAAATACCTTGGCTATATGAAAAAAAATTACCAATGTAAACTCATCTGACATCTACATTTATTTACATTTTTTGAACCACTAATATGCACAGATCTCCTTCTTTGATGACCAACACTAATGAATAAAGATACTGTTAATAAAAGGACATACAATTATTAAGATACATTCTCCTAAGAATTTGTAGTATCTCTGCCAACAAACTAGTTCCAGCCACCATAAAAATAGCACCAGCTCTCATTGCTTCTTTCTCCCATGAAAAGGAAGAGCTCTTGAAGCAAAGAGGAGGATCAGTGAAACCAAGCAAATTAAATAAAACTTCCTTCATATTATCAAATTTATAACTCTGGAGCACTGTTACTCATTCCACTATTTTTATACAGAGACAATCCAAGTATATAATAATGTAATTTTAAAAATAAATATTTTTGGCACTAATTAAAAATAATCGATAACATCAACATGTGTAAAAACTATCCAGCTGAAGAGAACATAAGGCCAGAGCCTCAGCCTCACAGAACAACTCAGGATGGAAGGCCCTCTGGAAATAATCTGGTCCAGCTTCCTGCTCCAGGTAAGTGTGGCTTAAATTGGGCTGCTCAGGGCCTTGTCTAGAGAGGATCTAAAAGTTTCCCAGGACAGGTACAAACAATCTCTTTAAATCCCTGATCAAATGTTTGATTACCCTGCTGTGAAAAATACTTTCTTGACACCTATTCAGAATTTCTCTCGTTGTATTGTGCATCCACTGCCTTTTGCCCTATTACTGAAGCAGTGAAAAAACAAAGCTGCTTAAAAATAGTGGGGCTTGAATGTCTGAAGGATTTCTCTCCATTACTGGAAAATTAATTTTTTTTCACCATGAACACTATCCTACATCAACACAGTTAGTTAGAGGTAACAAACTATATTGCTTACCAATTGATTTTCCTGGGTACAGCTTTGCCTGAGGATATCCAGGGATCATTTTTTCATTTTTAGCTCTCAAATTTTCAAGTTCATGTTTGATGATGTACTGACATTCTGCCATTGTAAGGAAATTGTGATTGTCATCTAAATAAAAAAGAAGATTGTATGAAATGGTGCAGCACAGGAATACAACCCTGGCAGCAAATAACTACAAAAAATTACCAGAATCAGAAAAAAAAATTACAGCAACAAACCTATGTCAACCCCATCAATTTATCATCATGGAAACAAGAGTCTGATTTCCTGGATATAAAAAACAAATTATTATTTTTTCCTCTTAGGAATAAGAAACGGTAGGGATTGCCCTAAATACACTAAGTAAGAAGCTAAAATATCAACAAAACTCTAATACAAAGAATAACAACATAGTATCAGTTAAACTGTGCAAACAGAAATACTATCAAGACAACATGTACTGCAGGGTTTCTTTTGTAGGTGACAATTTCTCTGATTGGATCAGGACAAAACTAAAATTACATTTGTGTTTTTAAAAAGAAAAAACACCAATGGATACCGCCAAAAATACGTTTACAGCAGCTGGAATTCTAGCTAATCCTAGAGATTCTGTTAGCAGTGGAATTTGTGTCAGATTTGCATTAACAATGTAGAGGCATGAAAGAAATGGAAGTGGCACTTTTGCAACTGACAATTCTTCTGCAGGCTTCCTAATTTCAGGAAAGCAAGGCCACAAAAGTAAAGACACTGCAACAGTTATTGCACACAGCAGAGGTGTTGAGCAAAACTAAACAATAAAACTTCAAAATTGTTTCAGACAAACCCAAGAACCTTTATATTGAAAATGTGGTGAAAGGCATCACTCAAAACAGCCACATTAAAAGTATTAGCAACACTAAGCAGGAACTCCAATATTTACCTGCAGAGCAAAAAACGAGTTCTGCCACTGTAGGGGGGTTAAATACCTCACAAGCAACACATTTAAAAGGAAATGTTCCTGTGTTGGCATCGTCACAAAATAAAAGAGGAAAAGGAACGATTCCACTAATCATGCCCAAATTCCACTGAACGTTAATTACTGTTTGTTTGATGTCTACATGTAACAGAGAAAAATGTTTCTATTTTTTCCAGCTAATTACAAGATAATAAGCCTCAAAACTGGCTCACAGAAATTAAATTGCTACATTAATTCATAACATGGATTGTTAATCATAAAATCATGTTTATCGACTCTTTTTCTTGTCTTATTTTCCAAGAAAATCTTTCATACAAGTAAGAGACTATTTGGAGCATAGAAAAGCATAAAGGAAAAGACAAGCAAAAAACTAAAGCCACGTGAAAGAAAACAAAATTCATTATATGACCTGAATTCCCACAGCTAAAAACAAGGATTTTTTTCATGGCTTGGTCTTCGTCTTGCTGTTCACAGTTACCATTCCAAGGAATACAAAGACCGTAAAAGATTTAGCAGCATAAATGCTTAAAATCTTTAGTCACCACTTCGCAATGACAAAGATTCTGACAATTGCTTACCTGCAAAATCTTTGAAAGTTTTTCTACTGCTGTATGTAAAAGCTCTCATTGAGTTATCACTGCATTCCTTCACCAAACCTACAGTTTCAGCTCCCAGCAACAGCCTTAAGTGGGAAGCTCCAACTAGATAAATATTTTCAACTCCATTTTCCAGTGGTTTAATCAACAGCTGTGCACCTTTAAAGTAAAGAGGAGTAAAGTAAGCAAGAAAATACATTAAAATTACATCTAAAAGCCCTAGTATTTTAGCATCCAATATATCAGCCCTAGCTAACAGGAGTGCTGAAAATGTCTCTTTCTAAAGGCAAAAAGAGTCAAGGTTTCCACAGCACTTGACATATGGTGTTCAGAATCCTGCAGGGTCACCCACTGATTTAGCCCTGTTTCTCTTGAAGCACTCTCAACAATGAACTGGAACAACAAGGACTGATTGGATCTATTCCCATAAGGTTCACACCACAAAAGCCAGAAGTGCTTCTGCAAACAGTCCCACTGGTGTTAAGGAGACTAGATTTTTGAAACGGAAACATCCCTAACTAATCTAACAGAGGCCTAAAGCGAGTTTGTAGTCACAAATCCAACAGCCACAAAAATATTACTGACCAAAAGCCATAAGCTACAACAGCCATAAAAACTGACTTTTTAAAAAAAAGTTTAAAAAAAAGTTCAAGGAATTGCAAATTAATTAGCCTAACTTCACTTCCCAGAAGCATACCAAAATGAGTAATGAAATATTGTCTTTGTAAGACCCTACATGCTACCAAAAAATATAAATAAAATCCAGCATGAAGTTACCAAGACTAAATTGCTTTCTGCTAACTTAATTTTGTTCTACAACATGGTACAAAGTCTTATGGACAGGATGTGAAGCATCTTCACTGAAGCAAGGTTTACCGTGTTTCCATAAGCAACAGGAGAAACATGTCTAGACAACTGCTATAAAAACTGACACCAACACTACACTGAAAGACAGATTATCAGGGCTTCAGTGCCAAAAATGGAAGAATTCTGGAGTTCAACTCACATTTGACCTTAAGCCAATGTTTTCATTAATAACAGGGTTAAGTGGATTCAAAAAACGCAAAACAAAATGAGACTGGCAAACAATTATACCACAAATACCCTGAAAACTAATTTTCTCTACGTCTTCATATTATGGTGACAGCCAATTTGATTTCAAAGCGTTACAAAAGAGCATACTGTACTCACCTCCATTTGCCTTTTTGTCCACAATTCGTCTAGTGAACCATTCTATGGTTTCTTCTTTGGTGCCTTTTGCAAGTTCAATTACTACCAGAGGCCTGAAGTTAGATTCAACAGTATCCAAGAAAGACCAGCTTTCAAGCACCTCTTTTGTTTTTTCCGCCATTTCTTGAGTGCTTGCTAAGTAGAAAACCAAAACAAAATGCAAATACTAAAAAATATTTGGTACCAATCTAAAAAACACAAAACTTTGCTGTAGTGAGTTACACAAGCCTGTGCTTAGCAAAGGCAAAGGTGTGTGCTTTTATGTGCTGACTACTACCAGGCCAAGTAACTTCTGCAGTTGTCAAGATGCTACCAATCTCCCATGGCATTTGTGTCCTACCCTCTACGTAGGAAAACTGTTGTTGCTACGTTTAGCAAAGCAGTAATGAGAGGAAAGAAAATAAATAAATTAAAACAAATCAATAAGGTGAAACTATCCCCAAAAACAACCTCTTGCAACTTCCTACAGTGTATGTGTCAGCAAATGAAAACATTAACAGAAACTTAGTCAAACAGGGTTTAAAAAATCAGTAAGATTCCCATGGTATGAGTATGCAAACACATTAAGGCAGAACCTTCTCAGTTAATCTTGTGAAGCTTTAACCATACCAAGGAAACTTACACCATCTTGGGTAGGTAAGATAGCTGTCATATTGATAGGCAAATTAACCTCAAAGCATTTAAATGACTTTCTGGAACCTATAAACCAAGTGCTCTGTGACAAAGTCCAGCTGCAAAGCACAGAGCACAGTTTTATGTGCAAATAATCCAAATCATCTAAGCAGGCCTTTACAGACTCACAGACCCATTTAGGCTGGAAAAGGCCTTCAAGGTTGAGTCCAGCTGTTAACACAGCACGTCCAAGTCCACCGCTAAACAACAGCCCCAAGAGTCCTATCTTTTAAATAGAAAAGCTCTTTTAAACAGAGCTTTTAAATACCTCCAGAGATAGTGACTCAACCATTTCCCTGGGCAACCTGTTCCAATGGTTGACAACCCTTTCCAAAATGAAATTTTTCTCAAAATTTTAATGGCAAAACTTGAAGCCATTTTCTCTTGTCTTATCACTTGTTACTTGGCAGACCCTCATCTTGCAACAACCTCCTTCCAGGTAGCTGCAGAGAGTGATAAGGTCTCCTCTGAGCCTCCTTTTCTTCAGGCTGCACAACACCAGGCACTTCTCTTTTGTCTTGTTAACAAATTTTATATAAATTACTTTACAGAGATCATTGTATCGTGCTTCATAAAGCAACTTAGAGATGTTGATATAAAACAATAAATCTGGTAACTAACCTACTCCATTTAAGGGAAAAAAAAAGTTAAAAACCCCAACAAAAAACCTACCACAGATTTAATTTACGAAATTTAAAAGTGAAGTGAAGGGAAGGTTTGGTGATTCTGCTTTGGGGGGTTTGGGGGTTTTTTTTGCTATTGACTGAAGAAGGGAGTTTACCCACTGCCTCTTAGCAGTTTTCCCCCTCCTGTTAAAACACTGAAAATACTTAATTTCTAAGGAAGTTGCTCTAAGGATGCAGTTCAGCTTTTATGATTCAAAGACAAATCAGTCTCCAGTATTTCATATAAATTATCCTACAAAACACAGTGATATGGTAAACATATGCATATCATAAAAAGTCTATTCACTTTTGACTGGCAGAAAAAAACCTTCAAGCCAAATTTCAGTGGGGTCTTCAGTTAGTTTCACTTGCCTTCTCACACGCACACAATTCTGCAACACTCAGACTTACAGCTCTGAACCCAAGTATGCATTATCTTTAAAAGAAATGTACTAAACTAGTGAAGTATTTAAAAACATTTTAGATGTACATCTGTACAAAGAGAATGAACCAGACTGAAGAAAACATAATCAGGGATGAGGCACTTTAACTGATATTGTTAGTGACTAACTACACTGTCCTGACGAGTGACTGCAGTGTAATGCATCACTATCCATAATCAGGTGTTCGCAGGGTTTGCCAAAATAATGCCTGAAACATTGTGTATTTCTAAAGAATTTAAAGAATGAAAAGCATTAGATAATTATTAAATATTACTGGTTAAGAATATTGCTTTGCAGAACAGCTATCTCTTGAAAACAGCCTTTTTATGAAGTGTGCTACTTTCTATAAACAGTGAGCCAGTGAATGTGGCTCCTATCATTTATTCAGAATCATCGTGCTTGGCATGGTGACTGTGTAAAAATCACAGAATCATCACAGAATCATAGAATGGTTTGGGCTGGAAGTACTTTAAAGTTCATGAGGTTCCAATTCCCCTGCCATGGGCAGGAACACCTTCCACTAGACCAGGCTGCTCAGGGCCCCATCCACCCTGGGCTTCAACACTTTCAGGGATGGGGCATCCACAGCTTCTCTGGGCAACCTGTCCAAGTGCCTCGCCACCCTCACAGTAAGGCGTTTCTTCCTAGTATCTAATCCCAAACTACTCTCTTTCAGTTTTATTTGTTATTTTAAGGCTTTCAGTAAGACTGTTATTTTCAGGCTTTTTACTACTGAAAACTACAACAGAGCTGAAGCACTCTTCCAAATCGTGCCTGTGATTTCCAAACCTATTTTCCAAACAGGCTATCCAACTCCCAGCACAGACCCTATGGGAGGCAAGTCGGCCTCTTCTTTCATACCGACACACTGTGTAACTTGCGACATAGAAGCACCGGGAATAGACCCAAAAGGCCCTCAAACCCTTAGAGCTTCCGCTCTCATGGAATGGCTAGGAGGCGGTCACAACTAACCAGGTTTTAAAAGACCTCTGAGACCATGGAGTCCAACCCATAACCAAGGACCACCTTGCCAGCTCAGGGCAGAGGAAGCTGCAGCCCTTTTCCAGGGCGTGTCGGCGCAGAGCGGGTCAGAGCCAGGCTCACTGCCCAGCCTCCACCCGCTCGGCGGCCACGGGAGCTGCCGCGTCCGGGCCGTGCCCGCTCTAGGGCGGCGCATCACGGCTCCTTCCCACTGCCAGGCTGCGCCTCGCTCTCCTTTTTTAGGAACCCAAGCACCGGGGCGGAGAGCAGCACGGCCGGCCCCGCGGCCAGCACGGCCGGTGATTCGCTCCCTGTCCCCAGCCCGGCCGCGCTCCGTCGGCGGCCGGCGGCCTGTGCCGCTTCCCCCACACCGCCCGCAGCCCACCGCGACCCCATGCGAGCACCACCGCGAGCGCTGCCGGGGCAGCGGGGCAAGCACTGGGGCTGCCCAGGCTCGACACTGGCTCCGCGCCGCGGCGGGGTGGGCGGGAAGGGCGGAGGCTCCTCCCCTCGCGGCGGCACAGGCAGCGATAACCCCTTCCCGCTGAGTGCCGGCCGCCCACTCCCCACTCACCGCCGGTGCCGGCTCCACATCCGCAGGGCAGGGCGGGGCGCAGGCGGGCGGTGGCCGCAGGCACCGGGCGCTGCCAGGATGGCGCCGGGCCGGCCCAGCGTGACACCGCCCGCCGCTGCCGCCGGCCACGCCCCTCGCCGTGGCCTCGCCCGGCCCAGCCCAACCCGGCCCGGCCCGGCCTGTGTCTGCCTGCTCACCCCTTGTGCGGGCATTCAAAATGCTGCAGTGTTAGTGTTTTAAAAACTCTTCCAGTGTCAGTGTTTCAGCAACGCTCGTATGGACCACCAGCTCTCACTTCATCCTTTTGTTTATTTCCTCCTTTTGCTCCCTGTGCTGCCTCCTGTCACAGAACCACAGAATCAATTAGGTTGGAAAAGTCTTCTAAGATCGAGTCCAACCTACGACTGAACATCACTGTGTCAACCAGACCACGGCACTGAGTGCCACATCCAGTCTTTCCTTAAACACTTCCAGGGATGGTGACCCCACCACTTCCTTGCACAGTCCATTCCAATGTTTATCCATCCTTTCTGTGAAGAAATTACTCCTGATGTCCAACTTAAACCTCCCCTGGTGCAGCTTGAGACTCCTCCAAGACATCCTCTTGTCCTGGACTGGCTGCCTGGGACAAGAAACCAACCTTCACCTGGCTACCCCAGCTCCCTCAGCCACTCCTCATAGGACTTGTGTTCCAGATCTCTCACCAGCTCTGTTGCCCTTCTCTGAGTTCACTCCAGCGCCTCAATGTCCTTCCTGAATTGAGGGGTCCAGAACTGGATACAGCCCTTGAAGTGTGGCCTCACCAGTGCCGAGTACAGGGGGACAATCACTTCCCCAGTCCAGCTGGCCATACTATTCCTGATACAGGTCAGGAAGCCATTGGCCTTCTTGGCCACCTGGGCACACTGCTGGCTCATGTCCTTCTCTGGACACGGCCCAAACCTCCTCCTGGAGCTTGAGTTTTAAAAACCCTGCACTTCACCTGGGTCAGTTATTTTTCCAAACGTTGTTTTGCACAGGAAAAGAGGACATTTTTGCATTTTGATACCAAGACTTTTGTAGAGAATATATCTCTCCAAATATATAGAGAGAAAAATATATACATCCACTTGTAGCTGGGAAGAGAGCAGTGTGACTGTAAAGCAGTGGTGGCAGGCGAAGGATCTGGCCAGCAAAGCATTCTCCCCTGCTGGGCTTGGGGAATACTTTTCAGCATATTTTGAAATAAATTTAAATATTTGTACGTAAATTTTATGATGAAATTTTGATTTGTGTTTGGTAGCGAGTATAAAATACCAGCTGAATTTTTGTGATGAATTTTTGTAGTATTTATAGACAATGAAGCAGTGAGAGCCTAGGGCACCCTGGAAAATAGGGATATGCGAATACTTGAAATTCAGGTACTGCAGACTGCAGAGGAGAGTAGAAGACAGACACCATCTGTATCAGATCATTTGGGCAGAATGTCAGACTTCTTAAACTGTGTTTCCGTCTTGTCTAGCTTCCAGTGGCCTCACCATATCTTTATTCACCTCTGAGCATTGCCTACTGTGAAAACTCTCGCTTCCTGAAGAAGTAGCATGGCAGTAACAGAGAGCTGGGTTTAACAAAAGGAGGTTTTTAGACCTTATTCTTGTGTTTTGCATGTTGGACATCTCCAGTTATGATGCATCTTCACAAATATCCACAGTGACTTCACGGGCTTTGGACCTCTGGCCTTCTTGGCCTGACATCTTCAGTCTTCTAGTAGTTTACAAACAGTTCTTTTGAAACTATCTCTGACACTTCCTACGTTTATGTGTTTCCAGTGGGGACTTGACATTATCCAATTACTTTGGCCTATGCAAAGATTCATTCAAAATCAATCTCTTTTGTGCTATCAAATTAATTTTTTCTACTGGACAGGGTCATCTACTGGCAATATTGCTTGATGGGACTGTCGCATTTCCTCAATGTCGTGTATCCACTAGGTGTCACATTCTTGCTATGCAGTGAATTCTTTACTCTTACACTCTCCGTTTCTCTCTAGAAAGTTCACATTTTGCTAGCCGTGCATAACAGTTAGCACATAATGCCATGTTCACAAAAGAAAAATAGGATTCATAAGTAGATGGCGGATGTGTCTACAAAGTAATCCACACACACATACACTGCTGGTGCAGTGGAAACAGTCTCACCATGATGGCAAAAAGTAAATTACTTTGTGCCAATCACAGTGTCGCAGTGACTAGAAATTTTCTCTTAAGAGGATTAGCTAATTTAAAGATGAATCAGGTATGCCCATCCTAAATTGAAAACTGCACTAGCACTATAGCTAAATATAAATCCCAAGCCTGTATGTGTTAGTGACTGTAGTCCAGTCTTGTGATTCTGATAGCTGATTATAGCATTTTCATGGTCTGTCTCTGTCAGGCACCATGCAGACTGCAGACACAGTAGAATGGATGCGCTGTGGTAAGGCAGGAAAAAAAAAAGAGAGACAAACAAACAAAGAAATGAAAATTGCAAGAGCAGAGGATTTATTTTTATTCTGTGGTTAACTCTCTTCCTCTCTGGACTAATGACTACCACAGTACTTAACTAAATTAACAACTCATTAACCTACTGTGAAGTGAAACTGGTTTTTATACCTGGTTGAAATTTCGATCACATTTTGGGTGTAGTTCAAGGGCTAGCTGAGCCCATCCAGCAACTCACTGCTACTAAAAGGGTGAGATCTCACTCCCAGTCCACCGTTATACTTTCCTTCTCCCTGTACCCACATTGCCAGATCTCGGGCTCTGCCCCACACTTAAACCAACTCTGGCATTCACCAGATCCATCTCTGAGTCCATTCAATTTACCAGCTCCATAGAAAAACACCCACTTTTGGTTTTCTTTGCTGTGTTGTATTTCAGTGGTTTAGATAAACTCAGATAAAGGTTAAAGATCTGGCACGAGGGAAGCACCTTTCCATACAGCAATCCTCGTTAATTCAAATGCATGTAGATGTATGTACGGTATGACAACCATACTTCACATAGTCACATAATGAGATTAATATTGACTCTAATCTGAAGTCGTATATAACAGCAATCATTCTCTTAAGATTTACCTTTACCTAGGTTTTGAGGCATACTGGAACACTGTGTTATCATAAAAGTAAGGAGCAACTAACAGCAAAATATCCTTTTCATTCACAAGCTATTGCCATATTAGTTTGCGTGCAAAATGGATGATGAGATACCTAAAGTTTAAGTTATTATGTTACCAATAACAATTAAATTTAAAATTTAGTAATTAAATTTCAATTAATGTGTTTGTCAGAGTAAGATACAGTGACATTTTACCAATTTTCACTGACATTTTTTATCAGATTATACAGGAACTTTCCAAGAGTGTAATAAACATTATTAAATTGTTTTTAGCTTCCTGCAAATGGAGGGTAAATTATTTTTTGGGTCACACCTGTCAGAATTTTTACATCCTGACAGAAATTTTCACATAAGTATGTTCAGGCAGTAAAAGTATTGTTTGTGTCAAAGTACGGAAGTTTCGATTCGTAAATACTGAGCAATGAAGCTGGCTGATTGTAATCTGTAAGGTACATGGAAGACACATCTCTTCCATTTTACATTGTGTCTATCTGATTAGAAACATCTAGTTTTAACTTAGGTATCTATTTCCAAATAAGATCATCAGGGAACAAAAAGCCCTGTCCTGTCAAACAAAATGTAAACAACATAAAAAGAAGAAGATCAGCCTGCCTAAGCTTGGAAGAAGTGAGAGAAACCATTCTCAAATTATTACCCAGGAGGAGCAAATAAAAGATAAAATATGTGTAAGATGTTATTCATCATTTATATGTGAAGAAAAAAAATTTAAAATTATCAAGGCCAACAGCATCCTAGCCTGTATGAGAAATAGTGTGACTAGCAAGAATAGGACAGTGATCTCCCCCTGGACTTTGCACTGGTGAGGCTGCACCTCAGGTCCAGTGTCCACTTCTAAGCCCCTCACTCCAAGGAAGACACTGAGGTGCTGGAGCAAGTCCAGTGAATGGCAATGAAGCTGATGCAAGGACTAGATCACAAGTCCTATGAGGAGCAGCTGAGGGATCAGGGATTGTTTAGCCTGGAGAAAAGGAGACTCAGAGGAGACCTTATCACTCTTTGCAACCACCTGAAAGGAGTGTGTAGCCAGATGGGGGTTGGCCTTTTCTCTCAGGCAACTAGCAGGAGGACAAGAGGATATGGCCTCAAGTTGCACCAGGGGAGGTTTAGATTGGGTATGAGGAAAAATTTCTTCACCAAAAGAATTGTCAAGGCTTTGGAACAGACTACCCAAGAAAGTGGTTGAGTCACCATCCCTGTAGGTATTTTAAAGCTGTGTAGATGTGGCACCTGGGGACATGGTTTAGTGATGGACTTTGCCTTGCTGGGTTAACAGTTGGACTCAATGATCTTAGAGGTCTTTTCCAACCTAAATGATTCTATGTTTATTTTCTCAGTATTAGAGTAGCCTGCACAGCTGCATGATGATGAGGGAGATCCAGCAAGCCAAGTGATGTTTATGTTTTGGGAAAGTGAATAAAGTCAGTAATTTTACTGTACATGAAGAAATGTTTCAAAATTTCATCCCAGAAGCTCGAAAACAATGCATCCGTTCTGATTTTCTTTCGAGAGGCATGTGCCAATGTCTAGGATATCCCAAATGGTGAGCTAGAATCTTGGCTTACAGAGACTCCCTGAATTTGTCAAAATAACATAAGAATTCATGTAAAAACTTCACAATTAACTACAGGGTCCAGTTAACATCTATGTGATAGTGTCAGGAGCAAAAAGGCTGGATTTTGCTGCACTTAGACAAATGGAGCCAAGAGGTTACTGAGGTTACAGTGCTTCTGATTAATCTATATGGCCTTCTGTTTCTATTAGCTATCCCTTCATTCCTAAAATAATGTAGTTTATTAGACTTCACCATGCACCTGCTGTGGAATAGCATCCTGTATCCTATGACCACTGGTCTATTCAGAAGTAACTCATCACTGGAATTTTGAATACATTCAGTTGGACTGCCTCCATTCAGTGACTGACATACAACACCTTTTTTTTCCTCTCATCTGGAGACTGCATCAATTGTAAAGGCTGCATTTAGCATGTTGTGCAAAAACAGCAACAACAACAACAACAAAAAGCTGTACATGTTGTATATTTAAGGTAATTTTCTTTCTTTGCATATTTAGTACTATAGAGAACAGTGTCTGTCATTCCACCTGGGCAGAACATACTTGGTTTATCTGTTTAGTGCATGGCTAGAAACAGTACTGCACAGTCAATTGGTTAATTACTATGATTTACTAGATAGCATCATTCATAATTTAACACATTCTAACGAAATGTGCAGTCTGGGTTCATCAGTAGCCATTATGCCATACCTGGGGCTGTGCCTCACAGAGGCACTCCCTGACTACACCATCTGATGCAGCCTTTTAGCCTTTTGTGTTCTTCAAATAGCTGTTTTAATAATATCTCTGCCTGGATTTAGGAACTGAAGGAACATTATTCTGAAAAGCTGAAAGAGCTTGAACATGGTTTGGGCAAGTCAAGTTCAGGGATTTGTTACTCAGTTAAAGTCCTTCCAGCCACTGCCTTCAAAGTAACACTCACTGAAGATAACGACATGATAAATCCCCTTAGAGTCCTATGCTGAGGCCTCTGAATTATGAATGGGAATTGCTGTAGGAGGGCTGAAGAAGTTAATGATTCCTGTTGTCTTTCACCTCTTGTGCCTGAATTCAGTTGGACAACCACAGCATGGGGCTTTAAGGCAAACCAAAATCAGAGAGAAGGAGCCCCATCAGCCATTCCAAATGACATCAGATATGTCCATGGTGGGTTTTATTGTGCTTTGTGAACTATTTCATGTGTTTCTTACAGACAACTTCATGAAGTTATCTATATTGATTGCAAATGCTACACCTCTATAAAATCCATTTTACTCTAATTTTTAAGTAACTTGAAGCATAACTTGGGAACTGGTTTTTTTTAAAGGAGCTCTTGATTATGAAAATATAAGTTCTGTAGGTTTTTCTAGCTGATTCTTCACACTGTCATAAACTAATTTCTCTAGGGAAATACATTCACTTATATAGTTAGCAAGGGCTGTAGCACTGGCATACTGCTGGCAAAGCAATCATAGATTTGACAGCTGTCCAACAGTTTTAAATCTAAAGGCTCTGAGATCTGTTTTCCTTTTATGCAGTACACATTGTTGCACTGTAAGATAAATTTCCAAGTCTGCCTATAATTTCATGGTTTAAGTACTATCCCCTAGTACGAATTGTACACCTGTTTATTTGACTGTTCTCACCATTGCTTGGAAAATGACAAAACCAGTTAAATCCATTAAACTACAGATATCCTAATGCTATTAATTGTTATTTCTAAGGGCCCAAACTTGTCATTATTACTGATGTCAGTTACATACTACATCTACATACTCAGACACATATCTTTGCCTTCATTTTCACATGACCCCCGATTGATGCATACAGATGCTTACTCATCAAAGACTTCAAAACAGAAATAAAAATTGCAAGCCTTGAATAAATTACTCTTAATTTTTTTATCAAAATATAAATGGGATAATTTGACTTCATTAAATTATGGACCTTGTCCCCTTAGAAACCAACAACCAACCAAGAAAAAAAAATGGAACTAATGAAAATAGCACCATTTGAAATAGTCAGTGAAACATTTTAGCAATCACTGAAGTAAGACTAGCTTTCAAAGAAAAACGGGATGAGTCAAAAGAGAAAGTCTTTTGCTGTGATCTCTTCTACAGCGTACTGACGAGAAAAGTACTGACAGAACTAGGAGGTGAGCATATGCTATTGTTAAAAGACTGCATGTGCTGATCTAGTTCAACATGTACTTTTGGTATCCAGCTAGTTCCTTGAATGCAAAGTCAGGTACAGTTTTTCAACATCTGTGTTCACGTGGGTCCTAGTGCTGTCATCAAATGTGCAGAGCATAGGGTAATAAAGATATATGATATCTTCTGGCAGTTCAGGGGAACACAAGACACTTAGAGTGAATCTGAAAAAATATTTAACCTGACCTGTCTGCTATAGTAATATATTCAAAAATACCAGATACAAAATATTTGTAATGTTAAAGATATTTTATAAAAATTCCGACTAATTAGAGACTAGACTATTATCTTTCTTAGTATCAAGTGGTTCACTTAAAATCTATGAGTACTATGAGTCTGTACAGAAAAATCTTGATTTTATCAAGGTCTTTGAATTTCTCTTTTATTTCTGTAGCTTATAATTCTATAATCTGATTTGAAGCACACTTAGATATAGCAAACCTAATTTTAAGAAGATTTTATTTTAGTAAAAATCATCTCCAATCAGCAATTAGAAATGCAATGTGGTAGAAAACAGAAATTCTATTTCTGTTCTCAGTTCCTTCTGAAGCAGATGTCTAGTGTTTGTCAAGAGGGAATGGCAGAAGAGTGTAGTATTTGCCCTGTTTTAAGTTGCAGAAGGGAGTGTTCCCTTATGCTGGTACTACAGTGAAATAAACTAGGTAAAACTTTAAATAAAAGAATTCTCCATCCATAATGTCAAATGTCAAGTACGAGTCAAAAAAAAAAAAAAATTAACAATTAATGTTGCCCTTAAAAATCTTTTGCCCCGGGGGATCTGAAGTCATGCACTAAAAACAGAGTATGGAATGCAAGTTCCATTTGGGGTTTCTTCCCTTTTCAGGAAAAATAATGTTTTACTTTGGTATTATGTTATATAACCAGGAGTCTGTGTTCACTTCAGATTTAATGAGGGTGTCAGGTGTCTGGGTACAGACAATCTCAGTCAGTCCAGCCTAGGTATGAGTGGGTGTATTTAAAGCTGTATGTGAGTCACAGTGAGTCTCACTAGTATTGCATGTAAGGCCCTAGAACTGATGGGAACATAAAGCTTTGTATGTTGCTGCAGTACTGGGGTGCATGGAGGCTCTACATGAAGTCGGGAGATGCAGGTTTCTCTCTTCTGTGCAGGCCGTGCATTGGAGGTGCACACCCTGGACATACTGAGCGGTGTGGCAAGAATACACTGCCCTAGAGGCACATAAGGTAGGCAGGCCCCCAGGGCAGGCACACAGAACAGCATGGACCAGCAGTGCAAGCAGAGACATACCTTTCTTGGCTCATACAGACAGCCACAGCTTCTTCCCAGGTGCCTGGGACTGCTGGCTCTGAGAGAAGCTGCAGTGCTACACTAATAACACCAGTTCCCGGGTGGAAAAGGCCAGTGTGGAGGTGTGGAAGGATTCAGCTATTGCTTCATGAAATCCACACCTGCAACAGCATGGTTCTTTTTCACTTAGTTGTGAGACAACTTGACTGCTCTTCTGGACATTCTGGAAATGCTGGGAAATACTGAGTGACTGTCAGCACCCATTTATGTTGTCACTCTGAAGCTGACATGCTGCTTACAAAAGTAAGAGTAAGAAGCAGGGCTGGTCCTGTCCCCCAGCTGAACCAGCTTGTCTGAACTGAAATCCCACCTCCAGACTAAGTGAGGTGGTTTCAGGTGCCCACAAGCAGTCACCATGCCAGTGTAAGTGCACAAGTAACACAGGCAGCCAAGACACCCCCTCAAGACACCACTTATAAAGGGCTGGTGGTAGAGGGTGAAAAGCTGGCCTGAGTGGTATGTAACAATATGTTCAGAGAGATGGTTTTCCACATCAGATAGGCAGGACCTGCTGAATTGAGGATCTTTGTATGTCTGGAAATACGGATCTGTGCAACAACTGGTAGAACAGGCTGTTCTGGGCCAGTTCCAGCTTAATACAGTTGTGTACTCTGAAATGGCTGAGAATGTGTGCAGCTGCAGAGCTTTACCAATTCAGAGGAGTTTGGAACTCACACTAACCTAGGTTTGAAACACTGATCTAAAACATTCTGGGCATTTACCGTTCTTAAAAGCAGGGAGATTGGTAGATGGCAGAATTAAGATGGGCACTGGCAGTATTAGATGGTGTCAGTAACAGTATCCCGCGCTGAAGGCGATGATCCACTCGGCAGCACTGACCTAGCATGCTGGAATACTATAGATATCAGTGGCATCTAGCCAGAAGAAAGACATGTTGTCTTCAAAAAAGAATATACTTTGATTTTACATATCCTTTGCTAATTAGACACCTTTTAATAAGCAATACTGAGTTACCAAATACATTGGATTTTTTCCTTAATCATTAGCAAAGTAATCCAACATACATCCCTCTCTGGCTTTTTAAAGTAGGACCTTAAATTCAAAGGTGAAAGGCATTTTGCCTTCAATGGACAATATTTGTGCCCTACTTAGTTAAATGGTCTTTCAGGAGATCTCAATATTCTCATGGGACTTTGTTATATGACCAAAGTAATGTTGTATGATAAATATGAAGAAAAACAACACGTTTAAGTTTCCTAAAAATGTTAACATTGATTAAAAAAATACAGCACTCTTATGGTAGGATGTCATATTATTTGCATAATATAGTTTAAATTATATTTTATGGACATTTTGCTGCTTATTTTATATATTACTATCTTCCTTGATTATGTTATATAGATCTGTAGTTGTTTTGTTAATTTTTTTATTTGTTTGTCATGGGATGATTACATTTAATTATTGATTTATTCACTGTGACATCATTCAGTTTTTCTGAGGAATATAGTGGGTAATGAAGGCACTTCACCAATTTGGGGGGGGTTTTAATTTCAAAATCCATATACATTTTTTTGTTATTTTAAATGTACATGCTTGGTATAGGACAAATACTAGGTAATTTGAAAATACTTGAATAAGGAGGAAATCTGTAAAAAAATCATAGTTCTTTAAAATACCAGAAGAAACAATACCTTTGCATTTAACTGACCTTTACTAAAGCTTCTTCCATACTAGACACCAAACTGAAATAAAAATTGAATCCAAGTAATGTATCCAGTACTGTACTCTATACAGTGTGGAGTCTGTTCTTACGTAACTCATACATACATGGTTTTTTAATGTGATTTATTTGTCTTGACTCCACTAAGTTCAGACCATGTAGCTGAAGTATAAATGCTTATATTTTTGGGGCTGCACATCAGTGCTCTGACGCATCTAGGTGAGGAATTGGTTCCCCAGATGGGTTCCTCCACACTCCTGTTACCTGAAGGAGTGTCAGCCAGAGCTCCCCAGGCGACCTTTCAGCTGCCACTCACAGAGATTATCTGCATGATCTAGTGCCACTTGACACACCCTTGGGTATCAAAGATATCTGCAGAGGGCTGGCAGAGACACCACAAGACTGAAGACAGAGTGGGAGTACAGGAGAGATACACCACACAGCAGTGAAAATTATACTAGGCAGATATGTTTAAGCAGCTTATTTAGTTTTTTGCTTTTCTAGTTAGGTGGGCTTTATTTGTCTTCTCAAGAGATGAGTGTTCTGCATCAGCCTCAAAAGCCAACAGTTCTCTACACAAGAAGTTACCCATCAAGGACATGATTGCATACGTTTTTCTCATTTTGATTAGCAAGCATAAGCATTAATTTTTTTCTTTCACACAGCCTACGGTAACACCTTCATACATACATCTTTCTATTATTTCTCCAGCAGTAGAAACCATAATTAAACTTTGGGTGTGCCCACAAAGAAAATACACAGTATTAAATAAACACATCAGTATGATTACTTAGCGACACACCAGTAAGCACAGGGAATGTTTTGACAAGACTAAACTGTAAAAGTTTCCCCTTTCTTCTTGGAATTGCTCTACCAGACCAAACACCCTACACAACAAAATCAAGATATGCTTGTAGGATAGGGAGGTAAATGTGTGCTATGTTTAATCCAATTAGCATAGTTACAAGTAGCACTGTAGATGCAGTAGCATAGGCCAGACAGTACATTATATAAATCAGAATACAAGCCATACAAAAATCTAGCAACATGCTCTGAATCTTCTCGTTATTTTTTTCCAGTTTCCAGCAATCAGTGACCAAAGGACTGAGATGGGATTTGTCTCTGGCCGCTATCTTCAATGCCAATCAACAGACACCTCCCATTACTCTGCCTACTCCCATATCTACAGTTCCGTCTCCTCAGTCTTCAACAGCACCGCATTCCACTACTTCTGTTACGTGAAAAAGTACTTCCTGATGATTTTTTTTTTTCATCTATACCATGATTCACAGGATGCTCCTAATTCTTGTATTGTGAGGTTTTGTGAATGCTTGCTTCTTGTTTACCTTTCCACACCATCCATTGCTTTAAAGATTTTTCTTGTGCTGCTTTCCATCATCACTCTTCTAGGCCAAGAATTCTAAACTATTTAACTTCTCCACACATGGTAGTTATTCTTTACCTCTGAAAGTCTCTGCCACCCTTCCTTCAGCTTTTTCTTGTCCTAGCCTACTATACCTTTTGCAAAATGGCATAAGCAAAACTCCATACAGGAGTAAAAATACTTCAGTCCCAATTAAAATGCTTGAGTTTATTCCTTCTTTATACTTACTTTCCATATCTCATGACTAAAACAAAAAGATGAATTCATGTAAGGTGTTCCAGGAAATAACCTGCAGCTACAGCACTACAAAAATGAAATTGAATAGCTCTCTGTTTATCTCTAAATATTAGTATTCTCTTAAGTTACACAGTGATTGGCCTTTACTTGGCATAACTGTGCCATTTTTGTAACTGATTGTAAAGAAATGCAAGAATAGTAAGCTGTTTGATGTTACAGAGTATACTCTACCTAAAATCACAGATCTGCAATCAAAGACAAAAGTTCTGCTGAAACCAAGTTGCCAGGCAAACCAACTACATTTAAAAAGCAGAAGAATATTCAATAACAATCCATTTGTATTGCCCAAAGCACAGAAAAAAAGCAAGATGAAACGAAGTGTCTCACGTAGAAAAGCGTATCCAAGCAACAACACTAAGACTCAAAAGAAATAGGTCATGTGAAGAGAACCACTAAATTTAGTAATCAAATGTATATTCAGCAGAAAAGATAAAGAAGCTTTAGTGAAATAACTTAAAAAAAAATTAAGAGATTTCTGAAGCTGAGAGACACACAAGACAAAAGATGTGCACTTGGTTGCAACAGTGCAACTGAAAAGAAATTCTATGATAGTTAGCCGAGTTAAATTTTTATGAAACATGAAATAACTCAGAGCAGATTTTGGTACAGTATTTTATTTTTGATCAGTTTTACCCTAGAAGCTTGATAAGAGTTCTAGTTCATTGGGTCTCTGCACAAGCAGACTGAAGTCGTGATATGTTAAGTTGGTACAACAGTACAATGGTAAAGCTTTTACTGACATCACAGGGTCTTGCAGGCAGCCACTACGATTTGCTTTTCATCCTAATTAGGTCAGTGACAGAGCTCTCCTACATTACACAGAATCACACACATGATTTAATGAAAAGGTGTGACCACAGCTGCTGTTGGCATCTCATCTGAGCCTAGTCAGTTCAGCTGAAGAACTTGTTCACCAAGAAGCTTACCTGGAGGTGTGACAGTCAGCTGTCTTGAACCACAGATGTGGTAACACTGAAAGAATCACTCTGTTCCAAAAAAGAATCACCTGATACAAAAAAAAAAATGTACTCTCTTCCTCCCTGAAAGATTTTTACTCCGTTTCAGAGACTGTCTTTTTAAATCCTTGAACACTCATGGATGGCATTTTTTGTAATAGTGGAGTTCCTGCCACTTCAGATGCACCAGCTCTGCCACTCACAAGAGCCCTTCTTCCACTGTTAAATTACAGGTTTTCTCACCTTTAGACAAGGTCTGAACTCCATGGGCACTCCCTGCCCAACACAAAGCCAGATCATGCAGCTGTGATGGTAGCTGCAGGACAGCCAATTAGAAACTCAGGAAGAACACAGAAACTCACAGCATGGAGGAGAGGAAAGGGCTGACTTGTGAGCAGCAGAGTCACTTGCCCTTCCCTCCTGCTTAGCTCAAGACTCGGCAGAAGCTGTGCTCTGGGGGTGCCTGCTTCCCACAGCAACAGTTCAAGACCATTCTGCTGCTGTGGGAAACAGCAGTTTCAAAGCCAGTCCTCTCCCGAGGTCCTGTGGGAAATACCAGCGGGAGAAAGAATACACTTCTCTCAGAAATGATAGCATATTCTCATTCAGAAGGAAAAAACCCCAACAAACAAATGCAGCATATATGCTGCTATATACTGCGGCAATTTGAACACTATGATTACAGAAATACGTATTTCATGTTTAATATAAATTCATCCTGTAGATTTGCTGTCTCTGAGAGTAGCCATTGACTTAGCTCTGCGGGCACTGCTGAAAATAGTGGGCAGAACAGGATTATCTAATGATGCTAAATTTGCCTTTATTTATCAGTAACTGACATAGCAAAAAATACTGGCTGAAAGCCAGACAAACATGACAAGTCTGGGGTGGGAACTAAGATATGTGGCATAAAGGGTAGCATTGTGGTTTGAATGTGAATGCAAAGGTTGAGTATATTTAGGAAGGACAGTGCATATCCATCTGTCATCAGCACTCAGTAAACAAACAGAAGAAAAGCCATGGAGAGCAAAAAGAAGCAGCAGTTACATGTCACTAAGAGAAAGTTGAAAGAACAAGCTGTAAGCAGACATTATGCTTTGTGTTGCTTGATTCTTTCTCTTTTCAGGGAAATGTTTGTGAACATTTCTTGTGAATTAAAACAGTGCACCATAGACATAACTGGGTTCTCTGTCACTGTATTCCTTAATTTAAAAAAAAAAAACAACTCATGAGGCTGAATCTGGCCAGCAACAGAGGCTACACAGTAGGGGAGAAAAAAGTACTTTAAACTGAGCTTAAGCAGTTACTCATCTTGACATTGCCTGACAAAAGTGATCTTTATGTTGAAAAGGCCAAACTCCAAGGAGAAAAGTATTTTCCACTCTGCTACTAGTTACTATTGCTATTTTCTACCAGCTAGAATCAGAAGAAATAACAACTATTTCTTTTTTTGCCTTATTGAGCCCTAATACTTTACTTTCAAAACAGGACAATAAAAAAGGACAGTTTCTCTCAAAAGAAGGAATGACAATTAAATTGTAACAAAACATGTTGACTGACTATAAATATTGCTTTCAATGTTTTCTTCACACACACAAAGCAGAAGATTTTACTAGTAATTATTCTTTACTCATGTTGTGTACATAAATAACTAGGGCCTAACATGGATGAAAAACAATGAGCTGTTTTGATTAATCTGGTTGAAAACATCTATTGTATTTCAAGTACAGAGGTACTAAAATAATTTCAAACAAAAAAGCCCACAATAAGAATTTATTTCACAAGAGAAATGACTGGAAATTCTCAGGTTCAGAGCTTACCAGATACCAAGTACAATAGCCAGAGAAGGCATCCTCTATTTACTCATGGCAGATGCTTGGAGATTGTTGACCAGTTGAGTATTACAACATACCCGTTAGGGTTTAAAAAAAAAAAAAAAGATGTGGTTTTACGTACAAAGAAAACTCCAAAACATTGCACAAGTTTTTATTTACAACCACCAGGGTGAAGATGAGATCAGGATTACACCAGAGAAGTTGCACTGTGTTTCATAGGTAAATTAATTTAAGTAGGAGCAGGATTGTGAGGAGGATTTTTGGTTTGAAACCTTTGACTAGTACCAAATGGAGTGGCATGGGCTCCAGGACATGAGATGAGACAATGGGTGTAGTGGTGGACAGGATCCACTTTTTACCAAAGCCTGTAGTGATAGGAAAAGGGGCAACATTTTAAAACTTTAAAATGGAAGATTTAGATTTGATATAAGCATGAACTTTCTTATGATGAGGGTAGTGAGATACTGGAACAGGTTGCCCAGAGAAACTGAGGATGCCCCATCTCTAGGCGTGCCCAAGTTCAGGTTGATAGGGCTTTGAGCAACCTGGTCTAGTGGAAGGTATCCCGGCTCCTTCAGTGGGGTTGGACTAGACAACCTTTAAAGCTCCCTTCCAACCCAAACCCTTCTGTGAGTCTATGATTCTATGACATCAAAAACAATCGAAACAGAGAGATGAAGGATCCTCAGAAAGTCATACTGACAGCTTCACTACAACTACTAAATTTCTGATTATGAAGGAGATGCACACAGCCTGTTCCTAAAGTGACAATGACTGACTATGATCATACCACTGGCAACCTTTTTCCAGTACTCTATCCTTGAAAAACATTTTTCCTAATGTTTAACCTAAAATATCCTGGTTGCAATTTCTACTCCTGGTGGACAGAGAAAAGAAGTTATTCCCATCTCATCAGTAACTTCTTGTATACTTGTGGACTGTTGTCATCCTCCTACCCTTACCCTTCTCTAATTAACCAATCTGAAATAATTCACTATTTCCTCTAGGTCCCTTGACATTCTGGTTGCTCTTTAGGTGGTCCACATCATTCTTCACGTGCCACATTCAAAACTAGCTTTACAACTGTTAAGCAAAGCCGAATTCCTTGCCAGGTCTTGCAAACTCTAATCCACATAATACATCCTAGCAGAATGCTTATCTTTTTTTTTGCAATAATAAGCCATGGTTGACTCGCACCCAGTCTGTGACCACTCAAATCCTGAGTTGTTATTGTACAGAATTTCTACCTAATCAGTTTCCCCTACCAGCTAATTATTCCTGCCTACGGTTGCATCTGTTTTGGCTGAATAACTTTCCATTTTTTTCATATTTCTAACTGAAGATAATTTTTTATTTTGTCCCTGCCTTCCAGCATACCTACTCCCTCCCAGCCTGACACATATGTGAATTCAGTAAGCATTTTCCCTTTTATAAGCATGCATCCAGGTCACCAGATTCTGAATCTGTGCAATCCAACTTGATACACATTTCCATTTTGATAGAAAACCACTCTGTAACTCTGGTTTTCCAACAAGCATTGCATGCACCTAGCTACAGACCAACATGGAACACATATTATTAATTTCCATATGGGAAGCACATAAAAAGTTCCCTAAAAATCAAGACATACTGAATCTAGAGCTCCTCTCTATCCATAAGGTATGTCATGTGGTTGTAAGGGCAATCAGATTTTTGAGATGTGAGTTCTTGTTGCCAGTTACTCATCCCTATGTTCTTTTCCAGGAATGTACAAATATATTTTTCAAGACAAATTAATTTGCTTAATAATGTCATACCTTTTTTCTCCTCTCTCCAGCAGGCTTGTCACTTTACAGCCTCCCTCTATCCTACCTAGCACCCATAACTTCTCAAATTCTTTGACTACTGACACTGGGATTCTGTTAGCAAGAGCTTTAAATACTCTAGGACATAGTTAAAGAGAGAATTCAGGTCAATTTGAAAATTTGTGGCTTAAACATTCTACCCTTTCCTTAACTGAAAATGCACCTGGCTAGTGCATTAGTTGCCTTATTTTACTACCTTAGTGAAATCTAGAGGGTACTGCATTCCTGGCACCTTTTAGTTTTCTCACTTTACAATTAGAGTACACTTTCTATTTCACACAAATAATGGGCTTCTGGAGTGATGTGGAGGTTTTATTTCACTCGCTAGTTGCATTTCATCTCATGCTTGTCTTTCAGATTTTGTTCTCACATGCTTCTGTTGTACTTTTATTCTCAGCCCTAACAACCAGCATAAAAGCTAACTTACTCTCTCCTTTCCTGTAGGTTTGTTACTCCAGTTTGAGTGATTTAGCTGAGCTGGTTTCCTAAGCCCAAGTTCATTGAAGACTGCCTTCCTGACTTCCATGGTGTTCATGTTGATCATACTCCTTGTTCTGGTCAGCAAATCACTAATCTCTCATCACTCTGCTATGTCAGGTACAGTCCCAACTAATGCTTACCTTGACCTTTTCAGCTACTTGCTTCTTGCTGCCTGTAATCAAAACTAGAATAGCCTTATTGCTCTGTGCACACTTCTCCAGAAAATCTGGAAGGCTGAATTATCTCCAGCTTTGTGTTCACATAGGTATTCACATTCACATGTGAGGGAGAGAAAACAAGAAGTTTGTGCCACGGGGACACTGCTTAAATTACACACCCTGTCTCATGCAGTAAATGTCTCATCATCATGGGGTCTTGCCAGGGACCATGTATGACCCAGACAGGCACAGTCACAGCACCCTTGGTGGGAGTACCCTGTCACCCACCTGAAAACATGAGACCTTGTCTCTCCCCAGCCACTCCTGTGTCTAGGAGGGAATTTTAGGTTAGTCACGTGTGAGTCATGAACTCTGGAATAGCCAAGCATGCCAAGATGGAAGTTCTGCCTAGCAACACAGCCTGTCCCAGCCTCAGCTGCTGATTATACTGATATATTAATAAATATGTATCTAGGCACCCCTCTTTGCAGTTCACTCGCTCCTTGGAACACTTAAACTTCTCCTGGCCTCCTCGTAGCTGACTCTTGCACACAGTTACTCAACTTTCTACTGCAATTGCCACGGGCATGGTTTCAAAATGTTTCCTATAGGGCAGACAGAGGCTCTGAATGCAAACCCACTCTGAGATGGTGTGAACAGCAGCTCAGTCTGGACTGATCTTTCTTTACTCCTATCACATGATCCTGGTGAAGTAACCAGCAAAACTTTTTGTTCAATTCTCTTCCTCTTTTGTTCAAGTGCCAAAATTCACAGAGACTCTGGTTTGCCCCAAACATTCCCTCTGGGACTGTCCCCTTACAGCCACCGTGTAAACGATTCACCAGTTCACAGACAGCCTGCTCCCAGAGCAGGATCAGACATGAGTCCTAGAAGGGTCACAAGAAAGCTCGCCCTCCTGCACAGCAAGGATGTGAAAGGACAAGAGACTGAGACAGACTGCTTCCCCATGCAGGGCAGGCCTTGGGCACAAGGACCATAGAGAAACAGTAGCCTTGCTTCGAGGAGGGCCTCCCACATCACCAACATCCCTCACAGCTTCCAGGAGTTTGGGTATCTGTAAAAATAGCCTCCTTATGCTCACCATAGGCAGATACATGGTGGTTGCAAGATGTCAGCAAAGTGAACGTGAAGAAGGATCTCCAAGTATTTGAACAATTCTTGGTCAACCTATATTCATTTAAAACTCTTCCTACGCCCACATATGTCTAGGAAACAGGATAACATGGAGCAGACACACTAGGAACACAACAAGCATGCTGCCACTGGTCTCAAACTGCCACTCCAGTTTGGAGAAGAGCACTGAGACAGTCCACAAAGATCAAAAGTTGAACAAGCTGCCCAGGGCTGCCAAGGCCCTGTAGACAACTGGGGTCTGAGAGGGCCCAACAGTATGAATCTCCAGACTTCACCAAAAACTGACAGTTAAGACGTTTTGTTTCTTTGATGACTTAGCCAAGGCTGAAACAGCCAGCTGCCATAGTATTGAGGTCCAGAACCAGACAGAAGAGGCTCAGTTAATGTCAGGACTCCTCCCACACCTCAGTAACAAAAAGAATCCGTCCCAGAGAAACATAGACAACAGGACTCTGGGCAGAGCTCCTCATTTACATCTTCAGTTTTCCAGTGCTATTTGGGCTTCCACTCAGGTTTAGGCACAGCTAACTCCAACACCTGCACCTCCAGTCCCTGAGGCAGCTGACAAACAGGCTTCTCTCCTGAAGGAGCACAGCAGAGGAAGTCAGTCCTCCAGTGACAGCAATGCATGGACAAGAGCTCCCAGGGGCATTCTATGACAGCTCCAAGGTCCTCTTGCCATCACAAACAGGTTCATTTGCAGAAACCAATCTGGTTTATTCTGCTTTCTCCTTGCTATTCTGAGGCCCCACAAAATGTCAAAATAAGATCAGGCATAATAAATGACCTTACTTTAATATAAACATGTTTAAACAGTTTTAGTCTGTAATACTTGGCCAGGTCAACCCCCTCTGCAGTTTGTTGCTCAGACTGATTTTAGCAAGGTGCAAACTGCAACTGATGCAGTTTGGAGAAGCAGCTTACTCATGGGTAACATACCACTTATTAAATAGAATGGTACTAAACTAATTCAATAATGAGGGCCAGATACAAGCCCCACTAAAAATCAATGCAGAGAAGTGACAGATTAAACAGTAGCATTTGAGACATTTTCAGTGTCCAGAAATTTTTCTGAAATACAGAAATGGAAAAATTAATCTGAACTATTTGTTTCTCATTATAATACAGCTGTCCTTCATTCACTGACACTACACTGCAATATTAGCCAACTGCAATATTAGCACAACTCTCTTTCTTCTACCAGCATTATCACAGTCATTTCTTCATGCACGGAAATACAGCTGATTTATCCACATAATCAAATCAGCTCTGAAGAAACTGAGTCATTCCTCAGTAAGAGAAAGAAGGACTGCTAAGTGGGAGTGGGCTGCTTGTATAATTGTGTTCTTAAATAAGTGTAACAAATTACTGCTCGGGTGAGCACCACTGAATTAAAATCACAGAGATAATTGTGTCTGAACACTTGCACATTCCATGAATAGAATGTAAATCTCATTTATACGGCGTTAAACTTACTATTTCATTGAAATTAAGGAGAAATAAAATCATAGCATTCAGAGCTATTGTTTCAAGCTGTTTGCAAATTCGAGCGACCATCATTGCAAACCTTTGCCAGCAATCATATCCTTCTACACACAATGATAGTCACTTTTCTTGTAAATAAAATATTTCAGAGCAATAATAAAAATAAATACACTCTCCTGAGAAAAATATCAGATTGCCAAACCATTGTGACACAGCCAAACAAACTTTAGCTGAGATTGTGTAATATCAACAATCGCTGTTGTTAAACTGCAGAATGGTTTTAGCTGAGAATTATTTCAGCTATTACCAAATTCACCGTATACCTTTTATCAAAGGATTTCAGAAACCAAAAGAAACAGTAATCATCATTCCATCTGTTTTTCTAAAAACAGGTTTAGAGCTCAGTGACAAAATTCAGAAGAAACGCAAGACTTAAAATCTTCTCGCCACTCCTTCCACTTGCTGCACTTTGCTGCTTTGTTTCAATTAAGGTTTGTTGACTGTCCAATACAAATGCAGTTCTTATGCAGCTGAAGAATTACCCAACCAACACTGAGAGGCCAAATGCTGTCTGAAACAAGCATTCTCCTCCCCATAGGCACGGCTGCATTTAAGTCTTTCAAAACACTTGAACGTGACAATTGCAATAGGTATTCTGCTTGGAAAGGTCTTAGGGCCAGATATTTAATTTGCATCCAGAACTCCTAATTTGCTTCTTATATGTGAAAACAAACATTACGAACTGGAACACCTAGTGTGGACTAGCCCTGCTGCCCTCTTTGCAGGCCTTGCTGAGAGAGTTGGGCAAAGATTTGTCTGTGGAGGAGCTTACACTTTAGTTTGGGTTCTGCTACCTCTCCTGCTGTACTTGTCAGCTGTGTGCTGGCACGGGGGCTTTGCCAGCTCTCCGATGCCACTGCCCGGTGTTGCCCCCCCTGCTACTCTGGGGGGAAGCAGTGGGGAACACAGCCCCTCGGTAGATACGCATGGTATGCACAGTGTGTACACGCAGTATCTGCCCAGTGCACACAGGGCACAGTGTGCACAGTACAGGATGCACCCACACGCACCGTGCGCCCCACACTCGCATGGCAGAGACGCCTCTCTGCCCGCCCGGGAAGCCGCGGCCCTTCTGCACGGGCGTCATCTGTGCCGCCATCCCGGACCAGGAGGCGGGACATGGGTCCTACCAACGGGAGCCGTGCTCCAGCCATGCCGGTG